>KE504930.1:16467-31870 GCA_000441515.1 Elaeis oleifera
CCTTTGCTGCAGCCACCTTCTGCTGTAAGCATCCTTGAGCAGCATATACCATTCAAAAGGTAACTGTTTGCGGATTCACAAACTATTGGCTATTTTGTATTTCAACATCTAGTTGACCTTGAGACTAGGACAAACTAGGGAAGTGTAAGTGGTGGGTTTTCTAGGAGGGAGTTAATATTTGCAGAAGATCTTGCTATAATTAGTTTGGTCTTAAGTTCTTGAACTGATAATTTTTGTTCTTGTATGATTGCCTTCCCAAGTTGTACTTTATTTTATTTTCCTTATTTTTTTAAAGATTGGGTTATTGATTGGTGCTTTCTTCTGTTGACACCTTGATTTTTAATTTTTTTCCCCTTCTCCTTGTTCAGCCACTGTACTAATGGATCCTTGAGTTGTAGGCATCATCTCTTATCTACTTGACTGCGTTTAATAAGTTGTTTCAATACGAATACAATAGTTCTCCTGGTAAGCAGCTGGCCTGCTTGGTTCCAAGTTAATCTTCTTTCTTGCCCAGAGTTTCGTTGGTAGGAATTCAGCACCAACACATCTGGGGTTGTACTTTAGGTTTACAAACAATTGCGAATTGTTTCCCAACTTTTGTGGATCACAATTTGATATATAAGCCTTCACCATTTTAAATGTCATAAGGCTATTCTGTTACATATCAGGGTTAATAGTTAATTGCATTTTTGTTGTTCAGCAAAAGTATTAAATAATTTACTTTCAAGCCAGAAACAAGAGCCATTGTACTCAACTACTCATTTTTTTCTGCCATGAGATCCCCATTTAAAACTGATATATCTTTGTAAGCTGCTGACAAATTCGAGAAAGCTATCTTTGTATGGGTAAAAGCTTTGGCCATGAAATGAATATTAGATGTTGGATCCATCGTGCCTCATCCCTGCAAACGTTTTAAGTAAATCTAGGTTTGTACCTCCGAGGCATTCAATATCCAAGATCACCCCAGATTGGGAGCTGAAGCAGACTAGCCCTGGAGGAGGAGTATAAGTTACTTGATCTCCTCAAGATCCTCTTAGCTCTCTCTTATTAGGTGCATGGCAGTTGATTTCTCATTATTAGTGTTTCCATGTAGAATAAAGGGAACGAATTTTTCTCAGGCTGGTGTTTTTAGATTCTTTGTTTATTGTGGTGGGTTCTACATTCATACTTATTGATCTCCTGTTCTTTGCAGGCCAACGGCTCTAGCCCTGATGGTTATTCCTCCACCTGTTAGGCCACCCAGAATCATCAATTACTTTAAACCTTATGTGCTGAAAATGCACTTCACAAACAAATTTGTGAATGCCCAGGTGGTCCACACTCCGACGGCCACAGTGGCCTGCTCTGCTAGCTCTCAGGAGAAGTTGCTGAGGCCGAGCATGGAGTCCACCCGAGATGTTGCAGCTGCTGCTAAGATTGGGAAGATTCTCGGTGAGCGACTCCTGCTCAAGGGGATCCCTGCCGTTTCTGTGTTCTTAAAGAGGGAGCAGAAGTACCATGGAAAAGTGAAGGCAGTAATAGATTCCATGAGAGATGCTGGCGTGAAGCTGCTGTGAGTTTGGTTGTAAGTCTAGTCCTTGATCTTTTTGAAAGAGAGGGCGTTGTTGATGCAGTAAAGCTAGTATCTTTTTTGAGGCAATAATTATCAAACACTCTCTGCTATCAGTTCCTAGTGAGTCATTGGACATTTGATTAATGAGGATGGAAAGATGGAACTTAACCTGATCAACATACATGTTCGTATGTTTTGTCATGTGGAAGTGTCACCAGAACCGACCGGAACCGATGTGATTTATAGCTGAATACTTGTCTTGTTTATATGAACAGAAATAAGGAAATCCTGGCTGATGATGTTGGTTACTAGCTTATTGCGACCGGTTGATTGTATGGCATCTTGTGGTCTGAACCATCAGTTCCATATGTAGTTATCGTTCCATCATTCTACCTAAATTCCACTAATAATCTGCGTGTTAGTTCACCTTATTAGCAGATGTTCCTTCTGCGACAATTATTGTGTATTCGTTTCTAGTAAATGAGGCATGAGCCCTTGCAACCAAATTAGAGATGTCGTTGGGTGATCCTCATTCTCACCAACCAAAGTAGTGTATTAACAAAATATGTGCATTATATGATGAATGGAAGTGGTTGTGCACAAGTTCTGTTTAATGGTGGCATTGTTCCATCTGAGTGGTCGAGATTCTCGTCCTTCAATATCCTTCTTTCTTTTTTGCCAATTTGGCATTGCAATCATAAGGGTCTAATCTCAAGAGTCAAGCCAAAACAGAGTTCTGCTAAACTGAGGCTAGATAAGTCGAGATGTTGTCTCCTCTTTGTTAGATTTCATTGTTTGCCATGTTAAGATGTATGGATCTGTATGACTGGGTTTGGGTCGCAAAGGGGTCTTCTAGAGAGTTTTGTGTGTGTCGCTGTGGAAATAGAATAATCTCTACTTTTATCTTCTGATTTTTGTGGGTTTTTTTCTTTCTGGCAGTCTCTAGCTCTAGGAAAAGGGGAAAAAAATTGAGCTTTTAGGGGAAATCTCTCGAATTAAAAAAAAAAAAAGATTTTACAGGATGAGTCTTCTCTGGCCAATTCTTGGAATCTTTCTTCCTCCTCCTCTGTTCTTCTCTTCCATAATTTCTTGCGTCCTCGGCCAGAAAATATGGCAGGTTGCCAATTCTTAATATGGCTTATCTCCATTAGCTTCTATTATTCCATTGTGGAAGGCCTTGGAGCGAACTGGGGGATGTTGGCCACGCACCCACTGCCACCAAAAGTCATGGTTCAGCTCCTCAAGGACAATGTGATCAATAAGGTCAAGCTGTTCGTTGCCGATGCCAACATGATGAGCGCGCTAGCTGGGAGTGGGATTGAGGTGATGATCGCCATCCCCAACAATCAGCCCACTGCCATGAATGATACCATTTCAATGGAGGAGTCAACATCAAGTGTGTCACTTCTAATGATTCCATTTGTTATTTCATATGAGAGCTCATCTTAATTTCTCTTGCATGATCATTAGTCTCAGATTCTGATTGCTTTATGGAGTTTTCTTAGCAACATCTATTATGTACAAGTTTCAGGAAGATTTTTCTTTATCTTTGCATTTATAGACTTTTGGTATGTGAAATGGAGCTACCACATGCTGCTATTTTTCTTATTCACTGTTTTTTGTTGATTTTTTGAATTTCTGACTGAAATATGTATTCAAGAAGAATATTTGGTGTTACTGTAACTTCCTGTTTGATTTAAAATGCAATTTTTCTTCAAAAGATCAATGATACAAGAAAAAATATTCTTTAGAATGTATGGCTGTAAAAGATTTAGCTGTCTATTGGGTAGCTTGGATTTGGCAGGTATGCAGTTCATTTGTTGATGGTGTAAGTTACATAGTTTTAACTAATGGATTGTATATTGCTCTTATTGATTCGAAGAATTGTTGGGGTTTCTTTGTAGACAAATCCTTGCAATTGCTCTCGAACTCATTGACCCACATTTGATTAGAGGACCCTTCTTGTGATGCACTAAAGTGATCATGCTTATGATATGTTTCTTTAAATTGTCAGGATGTGAATTTTTGAATTTCCCTCATCTTTATCCTTATAATAAAGTGATGCAGCTTTATGAGGTAGCACTATTTAAATTACAGCATTTGAATTCAGGTTTATGAAACTATTAAATTGTTTAGCTTTGTACTCTGTTAAGAGACATCTGAGAGTTTCTCATTGGCCCATCTTGTTTAGATAAAATAACAGATTAAACACCATTGTAATACAGTATGGTGCGAAATAGATTGCCATTATGAGACTAAAATGATTAATATCCAGATGTTCTATGAAAAATGTCCAGGTCTCCTATCAACTTAAAATGGTGAACTGTTTAGCCAGTTCAAGGGGAGCATATTGTGATAGTAAGTTTTCGCATTTGACATTAAATGGTTTAGATGTAATTTCGTATACTTAAATCTGACTCTTCTGTGCCCTCTTTTTCCATTTGGGACTTCGTTATCGAAAGGATGGATGATTAGTATTTCTCTAGGAAGAAATTTTGTCAATGGGAATACCTCAGCTCCTAATAGTTCTAATCCAACTATCCTACTTATTAGTGTCTTTCCAAGATATCTGTGCACATGGTAGGTATTGGTCTTCATGTGGACTATAAGAAGGTTTCGAGGGGGATATGAAATTCTACATTTTCTATCTATAGGACAGTCAGTAAGGGTGGCTTTATAATTGGTGTTATAAGAAAATTGAGCTTTCTTTACTGAAATGTGTGTGAAGGTTTGGGTAAAAGAGGGAAGCACCTGTGGGCTGTGGCATCAAACTTCTTTGGAAAGGTACAAGGTCTCTTTCCCCTTCTAAAAGGGAAGAGATAGAGTGCAAGACAAACATATTGGAAATTCATTTCCCTACTTAAATGTTTTTATACAAATATAAAGTGAGCATTGCTACTTTCTCCTTGGTTGGTGGGGAGTTAATGGCAGGGTTGTATACAAGAAACCTTATAGAGATGGAGAAAGGTTGATTTTCATTCTTTTCATTGTCTTCTCTGATGTAAATGTCCATATTGTTAGTGAGAACTTACATGTTAGGCTCTAAGACGTTCAGGACTCTCTTCTCACCCTTCTTAAATAGCTTATAAGAAATGCTGATCTTGGGAACTTGGTGATTCTTGCTTGGGGAGATGGGAACCTGCCATGTATGCTTTTTGTAGCCTGGTGGAGATGTTCGTACGGGGCTCGAGGAGGTGCCTCTCAATGAAAATTCCTGTTTTTCTATCACACTTCATGGACACGGTTTTTAGCTATTTGGGGACGAGGGAAAAATCAGATCTCTTTATATGAAGAAGATTGTAGCATATGATCAAGTTCTTAAATTTCAAGAATGCATGCTTTCCTGATTGCATATAATGTACCACAGAACTTGATCCCTTACACAATCTAATGAGGTGATTATAAAGAAGATATAGAAATCACCCTACTCTGACACCATTATCAATTACACCAAGAAAAGTATTTTTCCTTTCTCTTGCATGATGTCTTGAGATAGCATGCGTTTTATAGCCCTATTGGAATCAGCATTTGAGGTTGATTGGGATCCTTATAAGTCCATTCTGTCCTAAATTGGTTAGAAACCTCTTCCCTTTGTTCCCACTAAAGTGAAATTCTTTTTTTTCTTCCTGCCTTTATTTTGGTAATTCAGGTCTCTCCACTTTGATCAGCTGATTTAACAGCACAAACTTGACATTTATTGGTTATCTCTGAACTGTTTGATGAGAAGCGTTCAGTTCATGGGATTGGGTAATTTTCTGATGAGGTTTTCAATAAGAGTTTGGGACATATCTACTTTGCTTTCATTGTGGATGATTGGTCAAGTAATCTCTTGGGCCAAGATGGAGAGGGTGTCATGAAAGCATTATTACGTATTTAATGAAGTGTGACATTGTTCGTAAAAGAGAGGTCTCTTCCTTCTGTATGAGCCTGTATACTTATGCGGATGATTTATTAGGCGACTCTGGTCTAACCTTCTATATGAGTCTGTGTGATATTACCACCTGCCTCTATCTTTGTTCAATAATACAAGCTAGTTATTGAAATAAGAAAATGTAGATTTTGAGGGAATTCCTTAACAGAGGTAAAGGGAACAAGCACCTAAACTCTCTTGCTGCCTAAAAACTTGAAAGAGTAGATCAAAATAATTCTTGCTATGAAAACATTTTGGTTCTTCCAGCGTACACAGCTGCAAGTAACTTAGACCAAGTACTAAAATGCTTTTCCCTGATTCATTGGAACTTTGAAGTCTTGAAGTGAGAAGGGTTCTAGTAGCAATTTATCAATTCCTAGAGTTCTGAGGACTTAATGCACTTGTTTTCTCTCACCAGAATGTTGACCTTATGAGTCTTAATCTTAAGATCATAACCTATTGAGGGACATATAGAAGATCTACCTAATGTGAAAAGTACTCAGTAGTGATGGATACTAACATATCTTCTGTGGTTTGACATCAAGCCTGGACTCTTCGATTTAGCAAATTGTATCAGCTCACAGAAATGAAACTTAAATCCAGTTGTTTACATCTTTCTTCATTGACCACGGTTACATATCTCAGTAATTTGAGGTATTTAGTGTTTCCATAAATGTGGATTCTCCGTTAAATTTGAGCACAAATTAACGAATTCTTCTTCCTTATAATTGTTCCAGATATGTAGCAGTTGGAAATGAACCGTTCTTGAAATCTTACAATGGTTCGTTCTTGAATGTGACTTTTCCTGCACCGCACAACATCCAAAATGCACTCAACGAGGCAGGGGTTGGTGACACTATAAAGACCACTGCTCCTCTCAATGCTGATATGTATGACTCCCCTGCAAGCAATGCAGTTCCATCAGCAGGAAGATTCCGATCAGATATCCACGATGTCATGACTCAGATGGTCCAGTTCTTCAACCAGACCGGTGCTCCCTTCACCGTTAACACATACCCTTTCCTAAGTCTGTATGGCAATGACAACTTCCCTTTGGACTTTGCTTTCTTCGATGGAACGAGCCAACCTCTTATTGATAATGGGCTTACATACACCAATATATTCGATGCCAACTTCGATACTCTGGTCTCTGCTCTAAAGGAAGTTGGACCAGGTAATCTGCCAAACATTGTTGGAGAGGTTGGATGGCCAAATCTAAGTATGTCCATCTTATTCAACAATAATTCAAGCTAACTTACAATAATTTATAGGTCTATCATTCTAAAGTTGTTAAAGTCACTAATGATAAATCTTATGGCCCCTCATTATCTTTACTAAAAGCATCTTTTAAAGCAATCCAAAATTTCTTTGTAATTTTATATTTTCTATAGATTTCATATAGGTGGTTTGATAGACAATTTAGAATCCTAAATCTACAATGAAACTCAATTTCTTTAGATGATTTATCAATTCTGGAGGTGTCTGAAGAATTAGATGATCAGGAAGAGGATCTTAATCTAGATGAGGAAGAGGGCACATCATATGGTGGTCTTTTTTCAATGGCAGTTATAAGGCCTAATGTGATTAATCAGGCTTCCAACAATTCCTGCCACCTAAAGAGCCCATGACCATTAAACTTTTAGGTTTAAGAGTTAAAGTTTCCTCGATATCCATTGATGTACGATGTGGATTATGAGAAACTTGATTTAGAAGGATTTAAATAGATATAAAAATAGAATTTAAGGTTTATTAGGACTCTATTTTCAGAATAGAGGCAAGAAATTAGTAAATAAAATAACGCTAGTAGTCGGCCTCTATTGTACAGAGTAATAAAACCGACAGAATAATTTTGATAACAATAATTTATCAATGTTTAAGAAAGCCAGTCAACTTATACTAAAATTTAGTATTTGAATAATGCAAACCGAAATGTAGAGATCGTAACAATTTGCCTTAGAATGTTAGAACAATATCCTTATGCAAAAAGTGTTCTATCGAAGCAATGACTATTTTAAACTTTCGGAGAAAGAATAGAAAAGATCGCTAATTCTTTCTAGATACCCCATAGATTAGGACTCATGGTCTTTTATAAACCGCCAGCAGACACATATAGAAGGCCGTTTGATCGATGGATCTGAAAGAAGGAGGCCGATCAAAGAAAATACATCATCTAGGATAAATGGTTATTGGATCGTTTGACTGCGAAGAGAAATGACTTGACAACAAAGAAATATGCTAAAAATTAAAATATAAATAAAATAAAATAAAATAAAATATGATTAAAAATAATTAAATATCATCCAGCGCATGCGAGTCGAGCCGGATAGGACCGGCATGCATGTGTGAAATATAAAATTTATATCCTCCCCAATGCCCTCCAAGCAAAGGTGGGTAAGAAAAGATGGTATAAAAGCATCAAAAGAAAATTGTTTCTTTCTAATGTGGGACTAAACCCAAGAGAAAACTTTTAGGATCCTTTGAAAGAAAGGAAAATTTTGAGTTTTTCTTTCAAAACTCTAACACCATCAATCTTCCAATTGGTTTATTCATCTAGCTACATGGGATTCATGAGGGCTATTTTGCTGAAGTATGCTTAACAAGATTTACTTGTTTTTACCCGTCTATTGTCAAACCAAGATGCGACAATTTTTTTGACACTTTTTATTTTAGAAATCCAGTGAAACATGATTTTTCATAAGAAGGATATAAGGTGTAAAATGAAGATTTTGAATTTGCGTTAATGGATGATAAAAGGATTATATAACTTATTCAAATAACAGGATTTTTTTTTTCAAAAAAATTTGTTTATCGGAATGGTTCTTAGATCGATTAGTTTCCAAGAAGTTCGATATTCTCAAGTTGGGAAAGCTAAGTGCATTATAGGGATAGATAAGAAGTGCATGGCTGTTGCTAAATCTTCTTACAAAGCAAATGGGTTCTAAAAGAAATGAAAAAATTAAATAGACTAATTCTATGAAGGAATTGCTTTCCACTCTGGGATTGAAGAGAAATTGCCATGAAGTCAGCTACTTGCCTGTTTTTTTTCTTAAAATATAAGAAATGATCCACCAAATCTAAGATTATTCTTATTTTCTAAAAGTGAAGCTCATGGATATGGACCATCCGGCATATATCAAGTAGAGCCTACAAACTAGGCTGCGTATCCAACCTAGTCTAGTTGTTTCATGCCTAACCTCCAACCTAGACGAGTTGATCCGATAAACTGACTTTGAACCATCTTATCAGTTGGATAGCCTTTATCCACTATTCGAGTCTTTGTCGAGCTTTGCAAGATCTAATTTCTATTGATTTTTATCGAGTTTTTGTATTGTAGATGATTTTGATTAGATGAAGTTATCTGATCGAATTGTCCCTTGATTGCCGAAGGCATATTGACTTTCATTTTGATTCTTATCAAACACTATTGATTTGATCATCCTCGATCTTTGTTGAGCTATCTTTTCTTAATCTAATCTTAATCAATGAAGGATGACCAAACTGATCCTAACAATTGGATGTGACTATCATGAATCTTGTCTTTGTTGATCTTAAGTCCAACATCTCTCCTTTTTTGATGTGACTCAAGATCAACATTTATCTTAGTCTTGATGGTAACAAATGAGTACCGATGAAATTTGCATTTTAAGTTGTAAATGTAGAAGACTACAGGCATTCGAACCAATTAAATTAAAAAGTTTGTTCGAATGTGTTTGATTAAGTGGTGATTGGATTTGAACTAGTTGGTCCAGAAATGTTGCCAAGATCAAGTCATTCAAATATAAGGTGAAGGCATCCGAATAAGTTGCTGAAAAAAGACAACATAGAGTCAAAAAAGATTTCTTTAGAATCAAAGAAGATTGAGATTAGAATTTCAAATATAAAATCAAAGAAGATTTCTACATAATCAAAGAAAATTGAGATTAGAATTTTAAATATAGAATCAAAGAAGATTTCTCCAAAATCAAAGAAGATTGAGAATTTTAAATACAGACAGTTGGAATTAATTTGGAAACACATAGCAAATCATATTTGAGTATGGAAGAAATTTTTAAAGATGATTTGGAAACAAATAGCAAATCAAATCAAATCAAACTGAAGTGGAAACAAATCAGCAAATCATGAGTCATTGAAGATCAAATCAGATTTTAGTAATTTATGCAATCATTGAAGATCAAATCAAATTAAGAAGATGAAATTAAATTGAAGAGAAAATAGACCAGCAAATCATGAGTCCTTAGAAATCAAATCAGATTTGAATGATTCTTGCAATCATTGAAGATCCAATCAAAGTAAGAAAGAAAATTCTCCATCATTCATCAAATTTTCATTATAAATAGACATTCTTAGAAGATCTTCATATGCACATCGAATACAGAGAAACACAGAGAGCAAGAGCTATAATAGTTGAGAAAAAATATTATATTTACTGTGTTAGTTCTTCAAGCTAGGCTTGAGTTTCAAATCATTCTTTTAGGGACAAGTTAGCTTGAGAGAGCTCTGCTCAACTTGATTTAAGTTAGGATCTTCATAAGTTTCTTATTGCTGCTGTTGCTACTATTGCAATTCGTTGCTATTGGTGTAATTTGCTGCTATTCATAGTCAAAGAAAATCCAAAGCAAAATTCTTGTGAGTGGATATAATAGCTCACGTTCAGTTACGAACCACGATAAATTCTTGTGTTCTTTTTTTTCTTTCTGTTTCTTCTCTTATTATTTTACTGTCATTATTTTAAATATTATCAAAGTGTTTAACCTTTTATTTAGACTCAATCTATTTACCCCCCTTTAAATTGAGTCGGGGACCTAACAATTGGTATCAGAGCAGTACACTCTGAGTGCCTGATTTTTCTTTTTAGGTAGAGTGTTAAAGATCAAATGGCAAGTACAAGTGGTTCAAATCAGCTTTCTTTCTACTTAGGTATATCATCTAACAAACCTCCATTGTTTGATGGCTCAAACTATTTTCATTGGAAGTATGGAATGGAGATCCATCTTCAAAGCATCGATTATGATCTTTGGGAGATCATGGTGAATGGACCATACATTCCAAAAAAAAAGAATGACAAAGAAGAAGAAGTGGAAAAGAGCCAAAAGAATATACTCGTGAAGACAAGCAAAGAATCTCTTTCAACAAAAGGGCTCTAAGCATCCTTCTTTGCTCTCTAAATGCAACCGAACATTCTCGGATTGTTGGAGCAAGAAGCACTCATGATGTATGAAAGAATTTTAAGTGACTCACAAAGGAACTAAACAACTCAAGAAAGTCAAAGTGACCATGCTCATGAATCAATTTGAGAATTTCAGAATGCTGTCTGGAGAAATAATTCAGCAAATGAATGAAAGGTATAATGATATATTTAGTAAACTTGCTTTACTAGATACTAACTTTGCAGAGGAACAAAAAGTCAACAAAATACTAAGAAGTCTACCCAAGAAGTGACAACCAAAAGTGACAGCCATCAATAAGTTCGGATCTTTAGTCAACATCAATCTTGAAGAACTCATGAGAAATCTTCTGACCCATGAGATAAACATGAAGGAGCTAGAAAAGATGAAGTTAACACAAAAAATTCTCTGCTCTCATGGTTGATGATAGTGAAGAAGATTCTGATGATAAAAAGATGAATTAGGACTATTCATAAAAAATATAGAAAGTTCATCAAAATGAGGAAGCTAAAGGGCCAAAGAAGGAACCAATCAACTACCTCAAGAAGTAAAGACAAATGCTATAAATGTGGGAGCAAGGAGCATTTTATAGCTGACTGTCCACTAAAGAAAGAAGAAGACAAGAAGCAAGAGAAAATGCCAACAATGAAGGCAAGGAAGAAGGCTCTCAAAGCTGAAATTGGGATGACCTTTCAGATCAGAAGAAGAGCCAAAAGAAAAGTGGCAGTATTTGGTCTTATGGCCTTTGAAGATATTGAGGTCAGTTTTGATTCTGAAATTTTAGATAATGAATTTAGTGTAGATATGTTACTTGCAGCATATGATAAATTAGTAACAAAAATAGAAATTAAAAAAATCTTATTAAGCAAGAAAAGACTAAAAAGAAAAGGTTCATGATAAATATAAGGAATTAATGAATAAATATGCATTCATTCAACATCAACATGATAGATTACCTAGAATGCATGAAAATCCGTGATTGTTGAAAATGATGAAGTCTTGCAAGAAAAGATAATCAAGCTAGAAAATGAAAATGAATGTCTAAAAAGAATTTAGAAAATTCAATGTGGGTAAATAAAATTGGATAGTATACTAGCATCACAAAAGGTCCCCCAAGATAAAAGTGGCATAGGATACACACTAAACACTAAACCTCATAGCACGAATGATTGTATTGCTAGAGCTATTGCTAAAACTTATATTATATGCTCTTATTGTGGAATTACTGAACATACTAATGTTGATTGCAAAATTAGAAAAGTATAGAAAGAAATCAAGTCAAGTTAAAATGGCAAGTGAAAGGTAGTGCCTCTAACCTTAAAGGATCCAGTCAAAAGGTACCAAATCAATTAAGAAGATTTATAAATACAGGATCAAGAAAAAAAAGCTAGAAATATGCCTCAAAGGAAGGAAAGCATGGAATATGGTATCTGAACAGTGGATGTTCAAGGCACATAACTAGAGACAAATCTTTGTTCACCACACTAACCAACAAGGAAGGAGGTATGGTCAAGTTTAGCAACAGCAAGGGAATACTATTGGTAAACATCCTAACACTATGATTAAAGATGTGTTGCATGTTGATGGCTTGAACTACAACTTGCTTAGTGTAGGTCAACTATGTGATCGTGATTTTAAAGTTGAATTTAATCCTAAAGAATGCATAGTAAAGTTTAGTGGAAAACTATTTTGTAGCTAAAAGAGCTAATAATGTATATTCACTAAATATGAGTAATTTATGTGCACAAAAAGTAATTATTTATGGCTGAAAATAATTTCACACATCTTTGGCATAGAAGACTAGGACATGTAGGGATTTCTCTATTACAAAAATTATCTAATAAAAGCTTGTGCATGGTCTTCTAAAATTGAATTTTGAAAATCATCCATGCGCGATGCTTGCGTGAAAGGAAATATGTAAGAAGTACATTCAAGCCAAAATAAAATTTCCACCACCAAACCCCTACAGTTGCTTCATATGGACTTGTATGGGGATATGGGTACAGTTAGTCTAGGTGAAAATATTTTATCTTTGTTATCGTAGATGATTTCACTAGATATCCTTGGACTTTATTTTATCTCATAAAATGATGTCGTGAAAGAGTTTGTTAAGTTGTATCGAAGAATAGAAATGAAAGGAAAGCAAAATCATCAAAATCAGAAATGACTGAGGTGGTGAATTTTGAGGCAGTTTGAAAAGTATGTGAAGAAAGAGATTATATTTATAACTTCTCAACACCACGTACACCCCAACAGAATAAAGTGGCAGAATACAAGAATAGGACTTTATAAGAGATGTATAGAAGCATGCTAAATGAATTCAAACTTTCAAAGTATTTTGGACAGAAGTAGTCAACACAATTTACTACATCATCAACCGAGTATACTTGAGACCAAGACTTAGAAAACACCTTATGAATTGTGGAATGGAAGGGCACCCAATATCAGCTACTTCAAAGTCTTTGGAAGTAGGTGTTATATTCTCAACACAAAGGATAAGTTGGATAAGCTAGATCCTAAGTCCGATGAAGGCATATTTTTGGATACTCCACCAGAAGCAACGCCTATAGAGTTTTAACAAAGAATGCACACTGTGGATGAATCAATTAATGTGAAGTTTGATAAAAATAGTCTTACTAAATCTTAGCCCCAAGAGTTAAATGAGGATGATGATGATGATAATGATGATGAGATAGACTTACTCAAACAAAAGATTCAAGAAGTAAGCACTCGAGAGCAAGAAATGACTCAAGATCCCCACTCTAACTTACCCACAACTTGGAAGTACAAGAAAGCTCATCCAAGAGAACAAATATTGGGGATATTAGTCAAGGAGTAAGGACCGAGCTCAACTACAAGGAACATTTGCGGAGTCTACATTCCTATCTCATATTGAGCCTAAGTCTGTGGAAGAAGCTCTTAGTGATAATAGTTGGATTGAAGCAATGCAAGAGGAGCTTAATCAGTTCTTAAGGAATGATGTTGGGTTCTAGTTTCGCGTCCTGAAGACCAAAATATTCTTGGCACAAAATGGATATTCAGGAACAAGCTAGACGAACATGGGAATGTCATAAGCAATAAAGCAAGACTGATGGCACAAGGATACTGTCAAAAGGAAGGAATCGACTATGATGAAATTTATGCACCAGTGGCCCATCTAGAAGCAATAAGAATACTTCTGCTTGCTTTAAGAATTTTACTTATTTCAAATGAATGTAAAATCTACTTTTTAAAGTGGTTTTATTAAAGAGGAGGTTTATGTAGCTCAACCTCCTGGTTTTGAAGATTTTACTAAACCTAATTACATTTTAAACTGAAAAAGGCACTTTACAATTTAAACAAGCTCCACGAGCTTGGTATGAAAGATTAAGTAACTTCTATTAGAAAATATTTTTTTAAAGAAAAGTAGATACAACTTTGTTTATTAAGTATGTGAATGAAGAATTTTAGTAGTTCAAATTTATGTTAATGATATTATTTTAAATCTACTAATGATGTTTTGTGCAAAAAATTTTTAGACTTGATGAAGAGTGAATTTGAAATGAGTATGAGTATGATAGGTGAACTGTCATTTTTCTTGTGCTTACAAGTCAAGCAAACCAAAAAAGGATCTATTTATCTCAGACAAAATATGTTAGAGAGCTGTCGAAGAAATACAACATTAATGATAAAAGCAGTATGACAACACCTTTGAACACAAACATGAAGTTATGCAAGGATGAATCTGGCAAAAGTGTAGATCAGAAAAGTATAGAGGAATGATCGAAAGTCTTTTATATTTAACTGCGAGCAGACCAAACATACAATTTACAGTTTGTCTATGTGCTTGATTCCAAAGTAATCTCAAGGAGTCACATCTTACGGTAGTAAAGCGCATATTTCGATATCTCAGAGGAACCCAGAATTTTGGTTATTCTATCCCAAGAACAATAATTTTACACTAATTGGATATAGTGACTAATTTTGTGGGAAGCCTTGATGACAAAAAAAGCACATCAGGGACATGTCAACTACTTGAAAACTACTTGGTGTCTTGATTTTTCAAGAAGCAGAATAGTGTAGCACTATCAACAGTAGAAGTGGAGTACGTCTCAGCTACAATGTGCTACTCTCAGATGCTATGGATGAAACAGGTACTTTAAGACTACAAATAAGAGTTTGATTCTATTCCTATATATTGTGATAATACCTCTACTATAAATTTATCTATGAATCCTATTCATCATAGTAGGACTAGACACAGAGAAATTAGACATCACTTTTTAAGAGATTGTATGCAAAAAGGTTTGATTCAATTGCATTTTGTACCTATTTCAAAACAAATAACTGACATATTAACTAGACCATTAGACACTGAAAATTTTGTTAAAATTAGAACTGCACTTGGGCTTACAGATTTATCATTTTCATAATTTCTATGAGTACATGATCTCACTAATTTGTATAGGACATGTTATGGCTTTGTTGTTCGCATGTAGTTCAATTTGTTCGAATTTACTATGCATTTAATTGAAACCTCAAACTTATATTGTTATTCTCTTTAACTAATCATTTATTTGAGTTTTGATGATGTCAAAGGGGAAAAGGTATACTGTGCTAATTTGAGATTATTTGGACAATCATTTGGCTCACAATTTCGCACTTTGCTGCTAATTTGAGATTATTTGGATTATCATTTGACTTATTGTTTCACACTTTGCTTAACATAATTATATTAATAAGAAGATTAAAATATGATATATGCACACATTTTAGCATATATATATATATATATAT
>KE504930.1:50769-65326 GCA_000441515.1 Elaeis oleifera
TTTTTTTTGGCCTGTCACCTGCCGCCGACCCTCCTTTGCTTCGTCGCTATCGGCCAGATGTCGTCACCTGCTGTCGGTCATCCGACAGTGAACCCCCAAACCATCAGGCCTTCCTTCTTTGATCGACCAAGAAAGGGAAAAGAAGAAAGAAAAAAAAGAAAAAAAAGAAAGAAGAAGAAGAGAGAGAAAAGCTCTCTCTCTTTCTCTCTCTCTTAAAGTTCCTCTAGGATTTTATCCTCTTTTTCTCTCTCTAAAATTTTTCTCTTACTTTCTCTCTCTAAGAAAGATCTACAAATCTTGTATCGGGCCATCTTTTCTCTTTTAGGGACCCGTGTTGACCTTACTGAGATGACTCCTAATTGATTTAGTGTCCGGATGGTCTATCAGACTGGTCACCAATCAATCATTTTTTTATTATTTAATTTATTGAATATATGAAATAAAATTAATCTTGATTTAATATTTTAAATTAGATTATTTGATTTATTTAAAGAAGACTAAAGATCTAGGACAATCGAGGTAAGTGGATCTTACGTTCTTTATTATTTTTAAATGATCATATATTTCATGTAAAGAATTATTGATGATGAAATCATATTTTTATAAAATAAGGATCAGTATATGTGATATAAAAAGTATATTTTATTATGAGCATTGATTTCATAAATATATTTTATAAAATAGCATGATTATGAGGCATGAATTTTATGATTTTTTCATCTATGTATATATATGTTTTAAAAAAAGATATAAAAATTTTAAAGACTCTCAGATAGCTATGAATGAATCTCTTTGAAAAAATCGACATCCGGAGCTAGCATCGATATGAAACATGACCTCATCAATGGGTATAAAATTGGCACACAAAATAAAAACTCTATCGATTAAGAAATATGACCCTGTCACGGGTATAATAGTAACTTTAGCACGAATATCTGTCAGTAATATTTTAAAATATGATATGAATACATGATAAGAATGATTTATGATTCATGATTGTGAAATATACATGATTTATGCGTGTATGATAGGTTTGTAACTTATCTTATTATATGCTCTATGAAATATTTATTTTTGTAATATCTGTTCCTTTCTAAATATTGTATTATCATAAAAATAAATTTATGCTTGATTCAATAAGAAAGTGCAAGTTCTACTTACTGGGCCAGTGTAGCTCATATTTTTTTCTTATATAGAGAAATAAGGTTAGGACCAATAAAAAAATTCAGATTTGGAGATCTACGAAGCAAGCTTGAAAATTTTGAAGTGAAAGTTTAATTTATTTTATGATCATGGATTTGTAGTTATTATGAATCTTGAGACTTGGATTGATATTTGTTTTTGAATTTAGATGCTCGAAATCAGTTTTGATTTAATTAAATATTTGAATTGAACTTTATTATTCTTTTATTTAGGATGCATCTGTTATTATATTTAAGAAGATGAATGTTGGCTTCATGTTATCATGGGCTGTATTCCTTGATAGCATGGCCGTGTTATGTCCCGAATTTGGGACGTGACATATTGAGATCAAGATTTGTGATAATTGCAGTATAAGTTATCATTATAATTTTCTACTAAACCTTTAGATTGAGTATGAAACCATCATTAACAAATTATGATTCGCATAGTTTGATATATGATGGATAATTTGTAGATCATGTTATATTTAGTTAGATTTTGATCTAAAGTAATGACAAGAGGATTGATCATAAAATTTATCATGCTTTGTGATTATTAATTTGATCATTAGTTGTTCAAGTGAATTATAAGCTCAAATTTGAAAGGGGAGTAATACTATGATATTGTAACTAGTTTTGAAGTTAATTACTTAGTAGCAAGAAAAAAATCTTTTATGGTATCTAATTAGAATATTTTTTGAGGTTGAATTTGGTAAGTAGGTCATATATAAAACTGACATATATGAGAAGGAATATAGTTGGAGGACATTGCAAATAAATCTATCTCTTACAGAAGAAATTGATTTTGAGATTATAGAATATTCATTTTAGGAAAATCTTTGGTTTGCCATCTTCGGATCAATATTACTAGATTTTATTTATATCTATTGGAGATTATGAGATGTATGTGCAATTTTAATTTAAAATTTAGGGATTATGAACTAATCCAGAGTTTTTTAGCCATTGAAATTGAGATTGCTGTTCAATTTAGTATTGATGGAGAGTTTGATTTTGAAAGGTTTGCTTGATTATCATAGAAAGTATTTGTCTCAGGGAAAAAACTTTAGAAAAGATGATTGAGTCAGTTTTACTTATGTGTGATGATTTAAAGTCTTTAATTTATGAAGCATTAAGAAAATTCTTCTAATTATTTTTACCCATAAGAGTTTGATTTGGAATCATCTAGATGAACAAGACACATCATGATCTAATTCATATTGAATTACAGTAACTGGCTGATATGATTATTTTAAATGTGTCGATTCATTTAAGGATTAATTTGGATGAATATGTTTGATACATATTGGGGATAATAATTAAAATTTTCTTGAGTTTATCTAGAATTTAAATTTTGAAAAGTTTTACTATACTGTAATGTTTTGACTGAAAGCCATTTTATGTATCCAAAGAATTTGATGGTTTAGATTAAAGTGCACAACGGAAGTGTGGTAGTTTGAATTATTTATAAGCTGAAATTATTGTCTCTTGATTCAAAAAGCTTTATAATTAAGGATTTGAATTGACTTTTTCATATGGGTTAACTTTATTGTCATAGAAAAGAAATGTTTTTGATTCTTAACTAATTCGGATGTCACTATATAATTTGCACTAACATATTCTCCTAGCTTGTACAGAGTTAAGATTTAGCATCCTGTGTCTGAAGTTAGTAGACCAATGGTTCTCAATCTTGAATAAGAATATTTTGGTTAAGACCTCTTTCCTCAAAAATATGAAGCTTGTACTCCTTCAATCAATATAATTCCTCTATTTGATTGAAAAAGTTTGAGGTCATCTATTAATATTGAATATTTTCTACAAGAGATGAATTAGAGTTATTTGCAATCTAATCTTGTGATGGATCAATTAATTAAGAGCAGTTGATGTTTGATAGAAAACTCAATGTTCTTATGTAGGCTTAAGATGTTGATTTTTTCCACACGAGATGGGTTCGATTTAGATCATCTACAATAAGAATCAAGTCATGAGATATTGAACCTTACTTTTATGATAAGATCTAATAATGAAAATAATATATAAGTAGAATACATAGAACTTAAAAATGAGATCATGATTGTGAAACCTTAAAATTTGAAAACCTTTGCTAAGAATTTTGGAGATGAAATATTTTTAGGAGGAAAGAATATAATACCCCAGCCTATAGGGGCCTAGCCACCAACGAAAAAAAGAAAGAAAATAAACAAAAGCCTAATAAAGCCATGCATGAATTTTAAAGCACTGAATAAAAAATAAAAGACTCCTGATAGGAGTCTTCTTCCTCCCATTTTTTTAGCAAAATCCAACTCGAGAAAGGCCCAAACACCTCCTTCCACTCCTATTTAAGAACCCCATGCCCTTCCCTTCTATCCCACATTGAGAAGTGTGTAGCTCACTGACGATTGATGACGATTTCTCTCTTTTTCTTCATAGAAGCCTTTCACCATGCTTATCATAATTGAGGCTCAACTGCCATCAAAAAGTAAGTAAAAGGCCTGGATCACTTGATTTACTCTCTTTTAATCCTTAGCCATTAGAGCTTGATTCCAGTGGGTCTATTATTGGATTTCTTTTTGAAAAGCCAAAATCTACTTTTCCCTATTTTTTGTTTTCCATCCATCTTTCTTGATTTTTCTGGCTGCAGTTATTACCACTACCCACCGGTTGGTGATCCCCCACTACATCACCACAGCCCGCATCCCTGGCAACAGCTGCCACTAACTTTGAGCCCTCTATTCAGGGAATAGGAGGGGAATGGGAGGTCCCGTTCCGTCAAGAGAAAAGAAGTAGAAGAAAGGAAAAAGAAAAAGGAAGAAAGAAAGAAAGAAAAAAATTACTCTCTCTCTCTCCTCTCTCTTTCCTCTCTGTCTTTAGTTTTCTTTCCACCTTCTCTCTCTACTTTCTCTCTCTAAACTATTTTCTCTTTTCATGGATTTATCTCTCTAGGATTGATCCAATAAAGGGTTTACTTTCAATTATTTTGATCCGATCCTAATAAAAGATCCTTATTGGTGGTCATCGACTAACATGCTGGCATCAACCCTAGCAACACTAGATTCTACTAGATTTGATTATCCATAATTTCTAGTAAACCATATGTACACTAGTTCAGTCAAGATTTGATGAAATCATCTTGATCGGATGGATTAGGATATCGGGTAGTGTCGTTTGATCAGACCTATTCCATCTTGTTAGTTTCTCTCCTCTGATATTTTCTCTACTTGATTTGTGAATCCAGTGAAGGATCCTTGCCCTATTGCTTTGAATCCAAGTTGACCCGATAGATAGACTTTGAACCATCTTGCCAGTCGAACAACCTTTATACAGCATCTATGTCTTTGTCGAGCTTCACAAGGGAGACACGAATCAACTGACAAGCAATCAGTATCAATCTCCTTCGAGTTTTTATATCTTTGTTGACTCTAAATAGATGAAATTACTTGATCGGACTGACCCTTGATTGCTATACAGCATATTAACCTCCACTTTGATTCTTATCGAATACTATTGATTTGATCATCCTCGATCTTTATTGAACCATCTTTCTCCTCATCTCATCTTGATTGATGAAGGATGACCAGAGTGACCTAGACTGTTGGATGTAATTATCATGAATCTTGTCTTTCCATAATTATTCATATTTTTTAAATATTGGACTTGATTCTATATAGGCGTGTAATCATCTTGATAAAAAAAGATGTCCAATAATGGCATGATAATCTATTAAATGAAGATTTTGAAAAAAAAAATGAAATTATTGGATTTGTTGGAATACGTATGAGATAAGTAATACTTCAATTTTTTAGATTTATCGATAAATTATAAATATTTTTTGACATAATTTATGAAATGATGCATGAATTCGATGAACAATATTTTGACATCGAATGTATTGTATTTTGAAAGATTATGATGACATATGTATGGTTGAAGGTATTGATCTTGTTATGCATTATAGTAGATTGATTTTGATATCACATGATTATGTATATTCTTATTGAATTAAATATGACTTGTGAAAATAATTTTGATTCGAGAATGACTTAAACTCTCAGTCTGACTATGTGAAGGATCCCATCAATAGGGGTTAATATATTGACAATTAATTAGTCTTGAAAATTTATATCGCAAACAGATATGTGACATATGCCACCAACAGATTCGTGACAAATCATCAGCAGATTCATGGTTTCCAAAGACTCACCATAAGATGACCAGCTCACCACAAGATGATATACAGTACATGATCCTACCACAGGGATAATGTGGTCATAGCTCATGGCTGACGAGAATTTGATATTTTGAAAGAAGTTAAATTCATAATAAAACTCAAATTTTGAAAAGGAATTGAATTTGGCATGAATAATATTTTGATAATGCTGCATAATAGAAACTAATTTTGAACTAATGAATTCTATATGCTTACTTTATATAAATGATTATTATTTATTGCTTAATTTAATCTAGTGGAACAAGAACAAAGTCAAAGCAAAAATTCTAGTCAAGGAGATCGGTCTTACCCTGAGGACTAACCAAGCTGATCTCGATGTCATACAAAGCCTACTCAATCAGGAGCTCCTTCAACGGTGGGATCTTCACCTAGCACAACTTGTAAAGATGCTCCTTATCCTCAAGAGATGCTTGACATGTTTTTCTAGGAAGTCCGTGGATGTCTCCAGTATCAACTGAAGCCCCATGGAAGGTCATAAAGAAAAATGGCTTTACCATGATGGAAGAAGACAACCCTTGATGAACTGATAACTTTCACAGGGAGTAAAATACTACCTGCCCTTACTTGGGGTGCCTCTTCAAGGTGAAGAGTGCTCGAAAGAGTAAGCAACTCGCTCAATCTCGATGAGGGCATAGAGAAAACAAACAGCGATCATCCAAATGTCATTCAGATTGATCTGAGCATGAACGAGATGATATAAGTCAAGAAGATTAGCAATAAAGGGATGAAGAGGAACCAAAGTCTGACTCAAAGAAGCTCCTCAAAGATCCCATGATGCCCTTTAGGAGCATCAGTTATTCGACCATCTTGACCAAGTAGCTCCAGCTGGAATCGATCTAGAATATAATATTGAACCTGGAACCTTCCTTAGTTGGACTCAGTAATAGTGGACCTCTTAGTCCTTGGCCCATGCTTGAGAACATCCAAGCTAGAAGATTTGGACTAAGCTGGAGGATTTGAGCCGGTAATGGTCTGAGGTTCCATCCCAAATCCAATCCAAGGAGAGATCGATCGAGAACCTTAGTCAGCTCGATGGCTTTCACCCCAAGTCTCACTATCATCAAAAGTCATACAGATTGAAGTAAGGCAAAAAATGGAAGAAAAAACAAGA
Source organism: Elaeis oleifera (assembly GCA_000441515.1). Taxonomy (NCBI): domain Eukaryota; kingdom Viridiplantae; phylum Streptophyta; class Magnoliopsida; order Arecales; family Arecaceae; genus Elaeis; species Elaeis oleifera. Next base: position 57,287 of record KE504930.1, read on the forward strand.
AAAATAAGGGTGAAAATAGGAAAAAGAACTAGACAAAAGGCCTAAGAGGAAAATTCCTAAAAACTATAGGAAAACCCGAAAGTGCAAGAAAGAAAGAGGGTAAGTAAGAAGCCCATTGGATAGTCGAACAGTGGCCTAAAAAATAGTCACTAGGAGTTATGAAACAAGAACGGTGATAAAGGACTCTTCCAGCAACAACACAAATGGAGTACCAAGCAAAGAACAAGTCGAAGGTGAAAAGAAGCAGAAGGGGGAAGCTAGTATTTATAATGACACAAATGGTTCTACACGCCCATCTGAGATGCTGATATTGAAGGAAAACCATCACATGGTGGCAAATATGCATGCAAAAATTTTAAAATAAATATGCAGTAGAAAAAAAATTTAGATTTAAATACTTTTAAATCTAATTAGATCTAATCTAATTAAGCATGCATGGAGATCATATCTCAATTATAGGCATCATCGTTACATTAACAAGATTAATATCTAACCTATTAAAGATCCGATCTTTATCTTTGCAGAGATAGTTTTTCATCGTGATCTGAAATCCGTGGATGTCTTTGAGATTTTTTGAAGCTGCACAAGCATCCGACTTCTACAGATATCTACATAGGACTGATCTTGATTAGAAAATCCGATGACCATGGGGGTGCTAGCTCCCTTGGAGGTCTCTCTCCCTTCAAATTGAATCTGACTTTTTCTTTTTTTTCTTCTCAAGAAACTAGGAAGAAGACTATTGTGGAGAGGATGGAAGAGGAGAGGAAGAAGAGGATTCATCCTCCTAGATGGGAAGAAGAGGAGAAGAGAGGGTGGATGAAAAGCCTTGTTGATCCCTTCCTCCTTTCCTTATTTATAAACCCCATACCCTTGTCTATCTATTTTATCCTTTTGATTTTTGAATCACATTCAAATTTAAAAGTTTGAATTAAATTCAAACTCTTAAAAACCAAATTAGGATAGAGAGATAAGAGAGGGGAGAGACATACTCCCAAGGGTGCGCGTCCAACCCCTGGATGCACCCCTTTCTCTCTTATTTTCACACACGCAAAAGAGGAGGTGTGGCCCCTCTTGTGCGCCCCTCTTCTCTTAGGCATGTGGGATAAGAGAGAGTCCGAGTCCAATTGAGATCTCAATTTTTAATCCTAATTAAACTTGGTTTGAATCTAATCTAATTTCAAATTCAATTAAGTTTAGTCAGAACCAAATTTTACTAGGACTAGGCTCAAATTAAATCTAATTTAATTTGTATTAAGCCCAATCTTTAATTAAATGATCAAATCAAATAATTAATGATTAATTTAGCAACAATTGCCAATTATTCTTTCCTAACTCATTAACCTTTAGTAAGTCCTCTCTTGTAACTTTTATAACTCATTCCAATTATCAATCAAATTGATCATTAGGTCCATCTGTAAATTGAATTTATAATTTAATTATTCGATCAAGTCAAAACTCTTTTTGTGTGTAATCTCATAGGTTCTATTTTTCTGATAATGAGATATATCTTGATCTCCATCATAAATATCATTGAAACTTCTTTAATAGATTGAAATAATTTCAACTCACCTAATAAGAATTATTAACCATCAATTAATTCTCGTGGATCTCACAATCCACTAGTGATACCTACTAGTATGTAGTAGCAACCCAATAGAGCAGAAGAGTCTGAATCTCTAGGTATAGTTAATGTGTGATTCTATTCTTCTATCATGAGTCATGAGAAGATATCAAATCTTTTCATCTATCATATGTAAGATTTAATGAGTTCAAGTTTAAATCATGAGATCTCATGGAAGCTCTTTTTCATTAATCACATTATCGTAGCCACGATCTTAAGAACTCAGCTTTATAAATCACATAGAACTATCTCTTAACTATTAAGATTGATAGATCCCATTTAAGTACGCATCCTACTCCTACAATGAATCTACTATAGCCAATATATACCGTAAGGACCCATACGACTATGAGATCAAGTAAATATGCAGTCAAACTACAGCAACCTCACTGTGAATAGCCAAGAAACTGTAAATCAAAGAATCACTCGTACTACTACAGTATCAAAAAAATCACTGACGAGTGAGTAGATATCCAAGTGACTTCTCATACTGGTCACGCTTAGTACCGATATTTTCTAACAACCATCTACACTCTCGCTCCAGTATCTCCATACTATAGACTCAAGATTCGTCTATCCAAAAAAAAGATCAGTGCACCAATCTCATCGAATCAATCACCATCCATGTGATGATCCATCGATCGAGAGTAATTTAGAAATTAATCATCAATAACACATACCTCAAATTTTCAATTCTTGAGAATATGCGTCATCATTTTATTAATTCTTGGATGATTTAAGGGCATATAACATTAGAATGGATATAAAATATTCCATTTTATTAATGAATACATAAGTAGAGCATAAATTTATATTCTCAAAAAAATATAATATGTCAGTCAGATTGAATTCTAGGACATATATCTAACAATCTTCTATTTGCACTAAAGCCAATCCACCATATATCTAAGTCCCATCTTCTTAAGGTGGGCTTCAGTCTTCTGCTAGCTAAGTAGCTTAGTCAGTGGATCCACCATATTTTTTGTGGAGTCTACTCTCTATACCTCGATGTATTTCTTCTTGAGGTAGTCGCATATGATGTGCAATCCCGCTCAATATACTTGGATTTCTCATGAGACTTGAGCTCTTTAGCAACGGCTATGACATCATTGTTGTCACAGTATAGTGTAATGATATTTAATGGCATAATATCAAGTTCTACAACAAACTTCTTGTACCAGAAGGCTTTCTTTGCAGCTTCTGATGTATCAATATACTTAGCTTTTATGGTTGAATCTACAATGATCGGTTGCTTGGAACTCTTCCAATTTATCGAACCATCATTGCATAAAACATAAATTCTAATGTAGATCTTCTATCATCAGTGTCAGACATAAAGTCTGAGTCATTGTATCCTTCAATCCGCAACTCAGATCCTCCTCTAAAGATCAGAGATAAATCTTTAGTTCTTTTCAAATACTTAAGGATGTTCTTCACAGTTATCTAGTGCTGCTCGTCTGAATTCGACTGATATCTGATCATGATACTCACAGTAAGGGCTATATCAGATCATGTATAGGGCTGGCAATTCGTGTTCGCAGGTCGTAAAGGGTCGTATCGACTTGAGGATATAACACAAGTTAGCTCAATCCGAACATGACCCATTTAATTAAATGGGTCGACCTGTGAAATACGAACATGATATGAATATATATAGATTGACATGACACGATCCATCTGACACGATTAATAATCATGTTGGTGGGTCAAATGGGTACACGACCCGTCTAATGACTCATTTAACTATTTAAATTATTGATAAAATTTAACTAAAATAATAAAAATTTAGCAAAAAATCAAAATAATCTAAAAATGATATAGTTATCTGCTACGCTAATTCACAACTCTAAAACAAAGTTAAACAACTTTAAAAAAATTAATACAAACACTCCCATAATAGTAGTCACATAACATAACTCCACAATTATCTCAATCAAAATGACAACACTACAAATGACAACTCCACAAACTGTAATGGGCTAATAGCTTCCAATTCCAAAATCCAACTCCCTCCTCCTTTGAACCTAACCTACCATTTGCTTTCCTAGCTGGCATTCTTGGCAACAAAAGAGCTCAAGAAGGTATGAACTCAACAAGGAGAGATGGAAACACTGGACTTGGCTGAAAAACATGGATAGAAAGGATTGCATAATATGAAATTTTAGGCAGCACCAGAAGCATCCATCTTCATGATTGATGATCTTGCAAAATCAAGAATAAAATTTTGGTAGCAACAAACAAATGAAATTATTACACTATCAAAGATTTTAAACATGTAAACAAGTATATTTGTGTAATAATATTTACTTTGAAGTGTAAACAACACTTACCAATATCATTGATCCTATTAAGTTGATTCATACACCGTGTAGTAGAATTTTGAGTGGATGGAGGATCATCGTTGCTAATGTCTAAGTTCATGACATCCTCCATAAGCTCATTCAAAGAGATTTCCACTGTTATCACAAATAAAAACATCAATAAAAAATCAAACGACACAATCCAAGTTATACTCTCCAAAGAAGAATGTGAATGCAATACTATGACATGAAATTGAAGAAGAATATGCGTTACCTGCTTCACCGTGTAGCCAATCTCTAGTGCACACAAGTGCCTCAACAACATCCGACATAAGAGAACTACGATATTGATCGAGAACTCTACCGCTACAACTAAAAGCGGCTTCAGAGGCAACTATGGATACAGAAATACTTAATATATCACCAGCCATTTTTGCAAGGTCGGGATATCGAAATTGATGTGCTTTCCAAAAAGCAAGAATATCCAAGTCAGTTTTTCTATCAATCCTTGGCTCGTCAAGATATTGCTCCAATTCTATTTTCTGAGAAGCTATACCCAATTCTTCACTCTCAAAAGTATCAATATCAAACTCCAAAAAGAAATAAATATCAGCATTTAGCAATAACTAGATAATTCTAAAATCAAAGGGAATAAAACAATTGGAGAAATATTACCTGTAACATATCTCTTGTTGCAGCACTAAAAGATTTTTCTCTCATATTGGAAGCTTTGGAGGTTGTTCTATTATTCTTGATTGCATATTCATCAAAAAAAGAGAACAATACTTCCCTGACCTTTGCGAACTCCTTCGAGCCATGTCCATAAAGCTTTTGATAGCTCCAATCAACAAAGTGAATTTTGCAGCGAGGATCCAATATCACAGCTACAGATAAAATAAGACTAAACTCGGCCCAATACTTCTCAAACTTTGCAAACATCTTCATAGCTATGTCTTTCATGTAGGCATCCTTCCCATACATATTGTTTTCTATGTCCAGTGAGCCATAAAAATAGAAAGGAAGTACAAATTAGCTGTGGGATACTTCATGCCAAAAAATACACGAGTTATGTCATGAAAAATCCCCAAAATTTACTAATCTTCTCGATCCTCTCCCAATCACTCCTACATAGACAACTCTTATAATTAGAGTCACTCAACTCCAAGCGGTGAAAAACTTATTGGTAATAAAGAACATTCTCAAGCATGAGATATACATAGTTTCATCTAGTTGGGCATCTTGCTTTAATCTTTTTTTGCATTTAAAGATAACAAGTTCGCATACTCCAAGAATTTTGTTTTCGCACTTGAGATCCTTTCACATACTTGACACTTTCCCTGACCTTTTGGACAGCTTCATCAATTTCTTAATATCATCTTGCACAACTAAATTGAGAATGTGTGCACAACATCTAAGATGAAAAAATCCCCATCACTTACTAGTGATTTTTTCACATTCAAATGAGATTTCAGCATATCAACAAACACATCATTCGAGGAAGCACTGTCCAAAATCAACGAAATAATTTAGTTTCAATTCCCCACTCAACTAACAAATTATTCACTTTTTCACTCAAAGCCACGCCTCTATGTGGAGGTGGCATGTATGAAAAATTCAACACTCTTTTATGCAATTCCCAATCTTTGTCGATGAAGTGTACAGCGAGTGATAAGTATCCGTCAGTAGTAATAGAAGTCCACAAATCAGAAGCAAGGCAAATTCTACTAGGTGCTTCCTCAAGCATGCACTTAATTCTGTTCTTTTCTCTCTTATGCATTTTCAATGTATTAGCTTTGCAAGTATTTCTAGAGATGAAAACAACTTCCCCACGTAAATAGGAAAGTAAAGCTCTAATACCAGTATACTCCACAGAAGACAATGGCAAATCGTGCATAATGACGGCAGCAACAAGCTTCTTGCGAAATTTTCAGGATCAAATTAACTCTTCCTCATTGACATATCATGACTAAAAACATTTGCCCAATGTCACGAGTATCCTTCCTAACACAACTTTGACTGTGGCGTTTGAGATTGCCTGCACTATATTTGCTATCTCAATAATACTGCTCCACATTTTTTGCACTTGCATTTTTTTTCCATCAATCGTTGTCTCTTGCAAGCAGTCAAAGAAACACCATACCTCTCATGTTAATTTCCTCTTGCGCTTCCCTTTTGAATCACTTTTTGTTTCTATGTTCTCTTGCACCCCAAAGTTTACAACATCATCATCTTCTCCACCCAAAATCGTTAAATCAAAATTTGCAGTTGCACTATCTGATTGATTAATCTCAGGCTCAACCATCTACAAAAAAAGATGTACTTTTAGTAAGAACATATAAAACTGGAAATAACCATATTAAATTACCATATGAACAAAAACAGGAAAAATTGAAGAATAGATTGGATTAAATTACCGTATATCTCATTGTCGCCGCAAACCAAAGAATTTCTCAGAAAACCAAATCATGCGCAAAGGAAACGCACGGCTATACAACGAACGAAACAAAACTCTAAATAAATCATAAATTATACAAGTAATTGGGGCACAAACACCGATTATACCCACCAATCCCCAAAGGCACTACTAAAATCACATATGAACAGATAGATTCCAATAAAGTTTTCATCGAAAATAGATCTTCCAAGGGAATCAGAGAGCGCGAAGCTGAAGCAAAGAAGAAAGCCCGAAAAGATTGCTGAAGCCCACAGACAGAGAGGATTCAATGGCATTTTTCGTTAAAAAAACACATACACAAACAATGGCATCTATCAGATTTCGTGAAAGAAAACACCAATAGAAACAAAGGAGACAAACTGTAGAAGAGAATGGAAACACAGGAGACGAACCGTTGAAGCTTTTTTTTTTTTTTTTGATGCCGCCACAAAGAAGATACCAACGATGAAAGAATGGAGGCTAAAAACCTATTTTAGGTTAGGATTCGAGTTATAATTTTTAATTCTTTATTTATCCTTAAATAATTTAAAATAATATATTAAACATATTTAAATGGGTTACATAGGTCAACCCGTCTAAGATATGAATTTGTCATATCATAAACGGATCAACCCATTTGTGATCCGAATCCATTTATTTCAAATCCGAACTCATCTAAGTATGTGTCATGTCGTGTTTGTGTCAATGGATTGTGTCAAAAATTATCAGCCCTAATCGTATACATAGCATGGCATACATGAGGCTCCTTATAGTAAAAGCATAAGGAATCTTACTCATGCACCGAATCTCCTTAGATGTGTTTGGACACATCCTCTTGGACAAATGAATGCTATGCCTAAGGGGTAAAAGTCTCCACTTGAAATTTTCATGCTGAACCTCTTCAGCACTTCCTTTATGTACATTTTCTGTGAAAGATCAAGCATCCTTTAAGATATATCTCTGTAGTCTTTTATTTCGAAAATACAGGATACCTCTCCTAGGTCTTTCATAGAGAATTCTTTGGACAATCAATTCTTGACCGAAGTCAGCATGAAAATATCGTTTGCAATAAGGAGGATGTTGTCCACGTATAGTACGAAAAAAATATAACAGCACTCCTACTAACCTTCTTGAAAACACAAGGTTCTTCCTTATTTTAATGAAATCAAATGATTTGATAGCATCATTAAAATGAGTATTTCAACTCTGAGATGCTTGTTTAATCCATATATGGATCTATGTAGCTTACAGACTTTGTGATCTCCATCATTAGAAGTGAAACCCAAAGGCTGCTTCATATAGATATCTTCGTTAAGATACAGGGGCGGCTCAACATATTTGGAGGCCTAAAGCTAAAATTAAATATAATTATTTAATTAAAATTATATAAATTTTATTAAATTTATTTTTCTAACTTTTTGAGATGCAAATTTTAATTAAATTTTATAATCAAATTCTCCTAATATTCTTTTTCAATTGATAATATAGCCAATCCATTTAATCTTTCTTGAGACATTGTTGATCTTAAGTAAGATTTATTAATTTAATTTTGAAAATTCTTTCTACCGAAGCAACACTTACTGAAATTTTAACATTATTCTAAAAGCAATATATGCATTTGAAAAAGAGTCGAGTCATCTTATATAATTGAGTATATCCATTGGACTGTTATCTTCCACTTGTAT
>KE504930.1:74690-84977 GCA_000441515.1 Elaeis oleifera
CGTCTAAGGCAAGTACCAAAGATAGTTACTTAATTAGGACCGTTGTAAAAATATCGAGAGCCTCCTACCTACTTACCTAGCCAATTTGATCAATTGAGTTTCGAATTTGGGTTGCTTAGTATTGAAGACACTACATATGCCTTCCTTCATGCTGAAAAATTATCATGTCAAGAACTGTAGTAGGTTTATTGTGCTATCCATAATGCTTACTATGAAGATTGATGTGGGGTTATCTTGGTGCATATTAGATGCTTATGATATATTTAGGATATGTTGCTTTGTTGAGCTATCCATAAAGACAGCATTATTCAGATATAACTGTATAAAAATGAAAGGTTTGACTTAACTAGACACTATAGTTTATCATGCTATCTACAAGGCTATAAGTGTCTTAGATACAAAGTGAAGTTAAGAGTTGCATGAGATACAATTGAAAAGAGTTTTCTACCTTTGAACTTATAAAAATTTATTATGCTATCCATAAGGATTTTATGAGAAATTGAAATCTCAACCCACTAAAAAATCAAGTAGAGTTTCTCGCTTACCATAGTTAAGGATTTGGATTCCGATAAAATAATGAAAGATATAACTAGACAGAAGATCTCATCTAGTTATGCATGTCAAACATGAGTGGTCTGCTTATACTATTATTCTTAATTCATATAGATTTAATTCTATATTATGGTAATTTTACTCTTATTGTATGACATCATAAATGAAATATATTGACCGATCCGAACTATGTGGACTGGTTGAGAAATTTATGAATTAGATTCACACAGGAGAAGATCTTCTATGTTCTAAAAATTTGATCCTAGTCTGATCAGTGAACATGCTTCTGAAGAAGATTAAGCTGCATATAAGATGTGGCAATCTGACAGCATGACTGCCAAGAGTATTATGTTGATCTTGATGAGCAAAGAGTTGCAGAGGCAATTTAATAATATGGATCCTCACTCCATAATCCTTAATCTTAAGAAATTATATAGAGAGCAGAGCAGAAAAGCCAGCATCTTCAAAAGGAAGAAGACAAATAATATTCCTACAAATATTGCCTATTATTATTGTGGCAAAATAGGATATTGGAAGGAAATTATAAGAATTATCTTACAACTTTGAAGTAGGATACAAGTGTTCCTCTGAAAGGTGTGTGTATGATACAGATCTATTTTTATTGAGTGCTTTAGACTTTGATATTTGGATATTGGATACCACTTGTGGTTCGCATATTTGTAATTCATTGCAGCAACTATAGAATATCAAAGGGCTGAAAAGAGGTGACTTCAAACTTTTTGATGCAAGTGGAAAGTCCATTAGTGCAGAAGCTGTGAGAACTTATATGCTTAATTTACCTTCAGATAAAATTTTGAAATTAAAGAATGTTATTATATGCCTAAGATCATTAAAATATTATTATATATTTTATTACTAAATAAGGTTATAAATAAATTAATGGGCAATGATTACTCCATTTCTTTCTAAAAATTCTATGGCAATGGCTTTATTGATAACAATCTTCTAATTCTAGCATTCAATAAAATATTTTTATATTAATAAAATATATAAAAAAAATGTGGATATTACATATCTCTAGCATTGCCGTCTTGGTCATATTAGTGAGTCAAGGATAAATAAGTTATACAAAGAAGAGTTCTTTGATCTCTTTGATTATGAATCATTGAAAACTTGTAAACCTTATCTCATGGGTAAAATGAACAAGACTCTATTTTTTAGACATGGAGAGAGAGCAAGGGAGCTGTTAGCCTTAGTACATTCTAATATATGTGGGCTGATGACAACTCAGATCAGAGGAGGATACTTCTACTTCGTCATCTTTATGAATGATCTATCAAGATTTGGATATGTATTCTTGATGAAACATAAATCTGAAGTCTTTGATAAGTTCAAGCAGTATCAAAATATGATCAAAAAATAAACTGAAAAAAATATCAAGGTTCTTCGATCTAATCGAGGAGGAGAATACTTATCCAGTGAATTTCTTGATCATCTTAAAAATAAGATATTCTCTCTGAATGGATCTCTCCTTATACACCACAGTTAAACAGTATAGTAGAAAAGAGAAATCGCACTCTATTAGAATGGTACGGTCCATGATGTACTTCATCGATCTTCTAATATCATTTTGGAGATATATCCTAGAAACTGCCGCATACATATTGAATAGGATGCCTTCGAAGTTTGTTGCAGGCACTCCATATGAGATATGAAAAGAGAAGAAGCTGAATCTTAAACATCTTAAAATTTGGGGCTGTCCTACTTATGTTAGAAACATCTTCAGGCATAAATTAAGTACTAGATCAGATAAGTATAGGTATGTAGGATATCTTAAGAAATTAAGGATATTACTTCTACTATCCTACTAAATAGAAGATATTTGTTAGTAGGTACGCTATTTTTTGAAAAAAAAATTCATCCAAGAAGGAGGTAGTGAGAGAAATATTGAACTCGGAGAAGTTCAAAATCTACAAATCATTCTAAAAATATCTGTGGTGGGACCACAAAAAAATCCTCAATCAGAAGTACCTAAAGATGAGGTACATCCACAATATACATCTGCTCTTCGAAGATCAGATAAAGTGCGACAGACACCTCTGAGATATGGATTTATCATTAAAAATGATAATGAGATAAATATTATTGAGGATAATGATCCACTGACCTATTCCAGAGCTGTCATAAGTAGAGACTCTGACAGATGGCTGGATGTCATGAAATTGGAGATGGACTCAATGTATACCAACCAAGTGTGGACTTTGATTGATGCACCTGAGAATATGACTCCAATAAGGTGCAAGAGGATCTTCAAGAAGAAGATCAGAGCAGATGATCAAGTGAAAACCTACAAATTAGATTGGTGGTGAAGGATTTAGACAAAGATAAGGAATTGACGATGATGAAATCTTCTCACTAGTGGCTATGCTCAAATTCATTCACATTTTACTTGCTATAGCTGCATACTACGACTATGAGATCTGATAGATGGATGTCAAAACTACTTTTCTTAATGGTAATCTTAAAGAAGAGATCTATATGACTCAACCAGAGAGATTTGTCTGAAGTGAAAGGACAAATCAAGTATGCAAGCTGAAGAAATCAATCTATGGATTGAAGTAAGTATCGAGGAGTTGAAACATTCATTTTGATGTAATAGTCAAAGAGTTTGGCTTCATCAAAAATGAAGATGAATCATGTGTGTATAAGAAATAAGTGGAAGTGCTATTATCTTCATGATTCTGTATGTCGATGATATACTACTCATTGAGAATGATGTCTCAATGTTGCAAATGGTCAAGATCTGGCTATCAAATAAATTTTTCATGAAAGACTTGGATGAAGCATCCTATATACCGGGTATAAAGATCTATAGAGATTAATCTAAGAGGATGTTAGATTTATCCCACTCTCGATACATAGATCTTATGTTGAAGAGATTTAACATGGAGGCAAGTAAAGAGGTTATCTACCTGTAAGACATGGCATATGTCTCTCCAAGAAAATGTGTCCTAAGACACTGGAGGAGAGGAAGTGAATGAGTGAGATCCCTTATGTTTCAGATGTGCGATCAATCATGTATGTCATGCTATATACCAGACTTGATATAGCTTATGCTTTAGGCATAGCTAGCAGGTTTTAGGCTAATCCAGGAGAAGATCATTAGAAAGCTATGAAAAATATTCTTAAGTACTTAAAAATGATTAAATATATTTTTCTAATATAAGGAGGTAGAGTTTAAATTAGAAGGCTATACAGCTTCTAATTTTTAATCTAATCTGGATGATAGCTAGCCAATTTCAAGGTATATATTTACCCTGAATAGTGGAGTAGAGAGTTGGAAGAGTTCCAAATAGTAGATTGTAGCTGACTCTACTATAGAGACAGTGTACATTGCTCTTAGTGAAGTCGTCAAGAAAGCTATCTGGATGAAAAAATTTCTCACAGAATTGGATGTGGTTCCTGAGTGAGAATGGCTAGTGCTAGTCTATTGTGATTGCACTGGAACTATTGCTCAAGCTAAAAAATCTAGGTCTCATCTTAAATCCAAGCATATCCTCAGACGCTTTCATCTCGAAATTATCGAGAGACAAGAATAAGTGGAGACTAAAATAATATAGCAAATCCATTCACTAAGATCATACCACAGCAGCTGTTTGATTGCCATCTCGATTATATAGGATTGAGATATAAGGGTGATTGGCTTCAGTGCAAGTGAGAGATTGAAAAATTAAGTACCCTACAAGTCAATCACATATGGGATGCAATGAGATTTTTTCTTATCATCTTCCAACTCATGTAAAGATATTATTTATTCATGAAATCAATAAGGCTTGATTCATCATTATAGCTGCATCTTATTATATTTAAGATTATAATGAATCTCATAGATTAGGATAATAGTTTTAAAGCCATGAAGAGTTCATACCTGTGAAATCTAAAATCCCAAAATCTTTATCTAAAATATTTCTGATTGAACGAATATTGAGTCGAAGATCAATATTCTGGATAGACTGGCATATTCTATGTATACTCGATGGAGAGGATGGTTGATTTCACAAGTCACTTGTGTGAGATACTAATACAAGAATGTGGGTGCTCATTAAAAATGAGTTTACTGAATTGACTCGCTGATAAAAATATCTTATGGAGCCTTATTTGCATGTCCAAAAATGATTCTCTAAGTGAGAGTTGTGCAAGTGATCCTTAGACCTGAGACCACCATGGAATCTTGTGCAAATGAATTCATATTTGGTTCATACCTATGCATGGCATAAAGATATGTACCGGATGTTTTGGATATGGTGGAATATATATAGAGATTGTGAGTCGGTCAATAAAGAATCAATCACTCCTAGTAAGAGGAGATGTCATCCTGTGCATTCTCATCTCTAGATCACTCAAAAAGTCTTTGACTAAAGTAGGATGAAGATTAGAAAAGATTTCTAATACTTCATCATCAGAATCATCATTGATCGATGGAGAATCAATAAGAATATATGTTCGAGTTTGACATAATTCCATACTTATGAACGTATTCGAGATGAAGGATGATCGAAGAATTGAATTGTACGGTAACTTACCACTGAGTATATTTGTTATTTCTATTAAATTTTATATCTTCTGAATAGTCATGATATGTTGCTAGATATCAATCTTGATTTATAGGTTTGATCAAATTAAAGAGCTTAATTCGATTATCAATTAGAAAAGATTCTAATTGCTAAACTCGAATTAGCATGATTTGGACCTTAATCGATTAGAAGGAGTCTAATTAAGTTAGATCCACTTGTATTCAGATCTATTGCTGGCTAGATGTGGAATTCAATGGATCACATATAAAAAATTAGTGAAGAACCGATCTGATATGGTTGATTGGAATTTTGAAACCAATCGGATTCCTGGTAAGCATGCTAGCACGTGTGGAAACCCTAACTCCTTGAATCAGATTTGATTTTGGTTTGAATCTTTCTTCTTGATCAAACCAATTAAGCTAAGGCCTAATTTGTGTTTGGATCTGGGTGTGGTAGCCATTAGATAGCACATATGGCCTCTGGGGCACCAAAACCAAGAGACCATACTAGGATGGACTCTTGGCATGCTAGAAGAGGAGGGTGCACGCGTTTGTGCATGGAAAAGGCAAAGAGTCATTCTGTTTGGGATTAAGACCCATCTGGTAGTCCACATCATCCTCCACCCTTTGGCACATATCTCAAGGCATGAGATGGAATTTTTAGAATTTTATGACATGGAGAAATGTTGGAAAGGAGTTGGCGCACACACGAGCATGATGAGATCACATGACTCCTCAAATGAAGAGCCCTTCTGCCAAGGGCAGAAGGGGTGCCCCTTACAGATAAACCTGCCATGGTATATTTTTAGATTTATCTAATTTGGGAAGAGATGCCAAAGTGCCTATTGAAGGTAGTGCGTGCGAAGGGGAATGAAGTCGCACGATGGTTCACGTGAAGAGTCCTTCTACCATGGACAGAAGGAGGCGGTCTCCATCTGAATAATCCTACCATTTGAATCAAATTCAAATGAGGATTATTCAAGGTATTTTTTAAAAAAAGGATAGCTCACCTAAACATCGAATGAATGCGCACGCACGATGAAAGGAGGTGTTGCGGTGCTTTAGAGAAGAGCCCTTCTATTTGAAGGCTCTTCCCTCTCAGACATGCAACCAACTGATGAGGCATGAAGAAGAGTTGTGACTCTTCCCCATGCACCCTTTAGTCTCCTATTTAAAGCCCATGGCATCGAGCATTCGGATCATTCCAAAACTCTTTCCGAGTTCCCTCCTAAGCCAAGACAAGCCTCTCTCCTCTCTCTAGTTTTAGTACCATGCTTTCTTATTTTGAGAAGAGCCTAAGTCGGGTCTAAACAAAGGAGAAGGAAGTTCTAAAGGACAGGTTCTAAAATCTAGAAGTGTGCTCTGAGTGGGTGAGGTTAGGTTCTTAAAGAACCTGACCAATTTGAGGCAATTCGTGTTCTAGGGGCTAGAACTCTTGAAGCAACTTTCAAGATGGAGTGCTGTCTTTGAAGTAATTCCTATGTGGATCACTATTGGAGGGCGAACATTTGGGCACCTTATGAAAATTAAATTACAATTACAGGTATTCATCTTTCTTGCTAATTTATGTTTATGCTTTGATTGCTATTATCAAGCGTTCCTGAGCTACAAAATTTTCAGTGCACTCGGATGATTTTGAATGAAATTTTAAATATTTGGTAATGTCACTGGGCCACCAGAACCCAACATAAATGGGCACTAGAAATAGAGTGTATGATCCAAATAGATATAGAGAAAATCGTTAGATTTGATTCAATTACGAGTAGATCAGACATACCTTCAAAAGGTATGTCTTCTTCTTTTCTTCAGGCTCTTCAGGTATGCAGGACAGTTCCTCTTCCAATGGCCATCAATGTTATAGTGAAATATTTTTCTTGTCAGCCGCCTTCTTGGGAGTATCCTTCTTTGGCTTGCTCTCTTGTTTTACTTCTTTGCAGGCTTCTTCTTCTTCCAAGTAGACTTTCTCTTGGATATAAATGCCTGCTCCATAGCAAGAACAGTGCTCCTTGAACTTTTTGAGATCCCCTCAATGGTCACCAACATATTCAACAATTCAAGTAAAGTGCATCGATCTTATTCATATGGTAGTTTACTATAAACTGTCCATATGAATTAAAAAGATTACAGGATCAAATCCGCTTGTAATTTCTTATGATAGTCATGCCAAGCTTCTCAAGCTCTTCCAAATCCTTAATTATTGTCAAACAATGATCATGGATGGATGATCCTTCACACATCTTAGTATTGAAGAGTCTCTTGGATACTTCATAGCGCAGAGTTCGGCTCAACTCACCATACAACTCTTGCAGGTGAGTCATCATTGCTTGGGCAGTCTTCATATCCTCATACTAGCATTGGAGTTCATTAGACATTGATGCTAAGATATAGCACTTAACTTATTGCCATCATCCATCCATTTTCAAATGCTACTCGTTGTTCAGCAGTAGGATGATTTGACAAATAAGGAGGTCCTGGTCGAGTACATAGTCTATCTTTTTTGAGTTCAAAACTATTATAAGATTCCTAAGCCAGTCTTTATAGTTTATTTCGATTAATCAGTTAGACTCAAGAATTCAGACTAAAAGATTGGAAGCTGATATTGTGAACTACAGAGAGAAGAGATTTTAATTAGATTTTTGTACTTGATTTTAATTATTTTAGGGTCTTTTAAAACAACATTCCTCCCATCATTTTTTCAAATCTCTTACACTCCTCTGGTAGAAAAATGGAAGCCCTTTGCGACTAGGGTTTCAAGTGGATACTGCGGTCCCACTATATATATGCACCTCACCTGACAAATATTAATGACACATATATCGATGAGTGGACAACTCTTGTCAGTGCTTTTCAAGCATATTGCAGCAATATTCGATCTCTAAGTCATGCAGACCTCACCTGACAAATATTGGTCCCATTCTTTAGTTAAGTCAGATCCACCATTCAACGCAAGTATAAAGCCGTCATTGGATTCCTCATCTGATAGATATTGGATCTCATGCTAATAGAGTGGTTATGCCTCTTGGTATAACTGAACTATTATATCCAGTTGAGAATAATCAATATCAGAAAAACGTCCGCACATCAATAATGGTGGAAGACCACTAAACTTAATATATGTGAGGAGATTTAATTTAGGTCTCATCATTTTAATTGTTTAATTTACATCCGATGTAAATTCATAATTACCATAAATCTACTTGAGAGATCCAGACTTGGTTCACCCAGGCCGGAATCATGATGCAAATACAATATATGTGGTGAACTCAACACTAGGCACCCAAAGAAACTTAATCAATCAAATTGACTAGGTAAGTTCAAGATTGGCGGAAGGCTTTTTGTACAAAGCAATGGTCGTAATTAAATAACCATCTTTCTATCACTTGTCTTAGATACCAATTGATCAATCAATTCTAAATCGATTCAGCCCATTGATTTTCGTCACCACAGATTGCAAAACTGCAAACCAATTTGGTATGTATTCATAATACATCCTACTTCAACAGTTGTAGTGATTCATGGAGATCACTATATGTATCCATGAAAAATACTAGCATGATTATCATATAATCGAGATAAAATAATCTTATGTTCATGTTAAATTTCTTATCATATTTTACCTCATCAATCTCTTTTCATCCTAGGACAATCTACCAACATAATGACTTTCACCGTTATGCTAGGATAATCTTATTTTAGGATGATCTTAGATTGACTTATAAAACCTTCTTATGTTCAATCAGATTACTTTAATTTGAAAACATCTATACCATCACAGATCATATCAAGATGGGTCTCTATCTATGAACATCATCTCATGCATAAATATACAATAAAGATAAAATTCAGATCTAACAAAATTCAGATCACATGAAGATTAAATACAGAATTTCAAATACATAAACATAAGAAATCAAATTTTTTAGATTTGAAGATCAATTTTTAGATCTTGAAAATAATTACATGAACATCAAAGATCTAAATTTCAAATCTGAAAATAAATTTTCAAATCTTGAAATCTATCTCTTGATCAATTGAAATTAGAATTTCAGAATTGAAAACAATTGCATGATCATCAAACATTCTTGATTTCAAACCTCGAAAATAATTTTTTACATCTAAAATCAATCTTATGAATATTAAAATTCAGAATTTTAAATCTAAAAATAAATTTTTAGATCTAAAATCTAGATCTTAATCTTGTAATAGTAAGATGGCTCTGATACCACTTGAAGAAAACTATTACATGGTAACAAATATGCATGTAGAAATTTTAAAATAAATATACAGTGAAAAAAAAATTAGATCTAAACATTTTTAAATCTAATTAGATCTAATTTAATTAAACATGTATGGAGATCATATCTAAATTTCAAACATCATTATGATATTGACAAGATTAATATCTAACCTAATAAAGATCCGATCTTTACCTTTGTGCAGGTAGTTTTTTATCGTGATCTGAAATCCATAGATATCTTTAAGACTTCTTAAAGCTGCACAAGCATCCAGTCTCTATAGGTATCTACACAGGGCTAATCTTGACTAAGAAATCAGAAGACCATCGGGGTTGTCGATCTCTCTCCCTTCAAACTGAGTCCGGCTTCTTCTTTCTTTTCTTCTCAAGAAACGAGGAAGAAGACTGTTGTGGAGAGGATGGAAGAAGAGAATAAGAAGAGGATTTTTCCTCTTGGGTGGCAAGAAGAGGAGAAGAGAGGGCTCTTGGGCGGCAAGAAGAGGAGAAGAGGGGGAAGATGAAAAGCCTTATTGATCCCTTCCTCCTTCCCTTATTTATAAACCCCATACCCTTATCTATCTATTTATCCTTTAATTTTGAATCAAATTCAAATTTTAAAAGTTTTTGAATCAATTATAAATTCAAATCCTTAAAAATCAAATTAGGATAAAGAGATAAGAGAGAGAGGAAAGAGACTCCCAGGGGTGTGCACCCAACCCTTGGATGCGCTCCTCTTTCTCTCCTCTTATTTTTCACACATGCATAAGAGGCGTGGCCCCTCTTGTATGCCCCTCTTCTCTTAAGTGTGTGGGATGAGAAAGAGTCCCAATCTAACTGGATCTCAATTCCTAACCCTAATTGAACTTGGTTGGAATCTAATCCAATTTCAAATTCAATTAAGTTTAGTCAGAATCAAATTTGACTAAGACTAGGCCTAAATTAATCTAATTTAATTATATTAAGTTCG
>KE504930.1:98653-112742 GCA_000441515.1 Elaeis oleifera
CATCCTTTAATAATGTATTATTTGATCGTGAATATATTTAAGAACTATGTGATAAATCATCTTTTATCGATTATTTTATAGTTATAAGGACTTCATCACAACACAAGAGTTGTAGCAAGGAAGATGTAACTTTGTAATGAATGATGTCAAATAATTTTATCTATTGATAAATAATTCATAAACATATTACAAAATGAATACAATCGTCCAAACAATTAGCTTTAGGATATATTTTTCAACAACTCCCACTTGAACTAAAGCCAATCAGGATAGTATCTTATACCCATCTTCCACTTATGATCATCGAACTCTTTAATCTCGAGAGCTTTAGTGAAGGGATTGGCTATATTCTTCTTTCTGTCGATCTTCTGAAGCTCGACGTCACCTCGATCTACAATCTCTTGTATAAGGTGATAGCGACGTAAAACATGCTTGGTATGCTGGTGTGACTTTGATTCTTTCGCTTGGACTATGGCTCCAGTACTGTCACAATACAGCAGGATAAGGCCATCAACTGAGGGTGTTATTCCAAGCTCGGTGATGAACTCTCACAACCACACTGCCTCCTTTGTAGCATCGGATGTAGTAATGTATTTGTTTCGTATGCAGAATCGGCCATAATATGCTGCTTGAAACTCTTCCAACATATTGCTCCTCCATTTAAGATAAATACATAATCTGATATGCTTCTACTGTCATCATGGTCTGACTGAAAACTGAAATCAGTGTATCTCGTAAGTTTCAAGTCAGTGTCCTCATAGATAAGCCATTGGTTCTTAATATTTTTCAAATACTTAAGAATTATCTTCACAACCTTTCAATGATTTTCATTCGAATCAGACTGATATCTACTCACTATCCCTAGTGAATAGGCCACATCCAGTCTCGTATATGTCATGATATACATGATAGATCCCACTGTCGAAGTATATGGGATCCTACTCATATGCTCGCTCTCCGAGGGGATGTCGAATAATCCTTCTTGGAGAGAGTAATCCATGACCTATCGAAAGATAGTCTTTCTTGAAATTCTCCATGTTGATCCATTTCAATATGGTATCGATGTACATGGATTGGGACAATCCAAGCAACCTTCTAGATCTATCTCTATAAATCTTCATCCCTAAGATGTAGGATGCTTCTCCCGAATCTTTCATAGAGAACTGTGATGAGAGCCACAGCTTTACACTTTACAAAGCTGGGATGTCATTTTCTATTAAGAGTATGTCATCTACATATAGTACAAGAAAGATGACTACAGAATCGTTAGTCCATTTGTAGATACAAGACTCTTCTTCGTTCCTAACGAAATCATATATTTTGATCACCTTATCAAAATACATGTTCCAACTCCTAAATACTTGCTTCAGTCCATAAATAGACCTATTTAGTTTGCACACTTAAATTCGTCTGTAGATGTGAATCCTTCAAGTTGTATCATATACACTTCTTCTTCTAGCTCTCCGTTAAGAAAAGTGATTTTGATATCCATTTGTCAGATCTCATAATCTAAGTGTGCTGCTATTATAAGCATAATCGGAATGGACTTGAGTATTGCCATAGGTGAGAATATTTCGTCATAGTCAATACCATAATATTGACGATAACTCTTGGCAACTAGATGGGCTTTATAGGTCTCCACCTTTCCATCTGCTCCATTTTTTTTTGAAATCCACTTGCATCTTATGAATTTTATCTCTTCGGACGGATCAACTAGTGTCCATACACTATTAATTTTTATAGACTCCATCTCGAATTTCATGGCCTCAAGTCACTTCTAGAAGTTGGGCCTCTTTGTATGACTTTCATATAGGTGATCGGATCCTTATCATTCTCGTCTAGTTCGATAGGATCACTATCTTGGATCAAAAATTATGTTATCTGTCCGGTTGATATGGTACTGTACTGAATCTCCTTAATGGTACCTCTACAGGCTTCAGATTCGATTCTTCAATCAAATCTAATTCTGTGTGTGCCGATTCTTCTACCTTACAAACATCACCAAGTTTAATTTTGCTGGCATTATTTTCTTCTCCAAGAAACTTTTTTTCAAAAGATTATCCTGCTGCTAATGAACACCTTTTGTTCTTCAGTGAGGTAGAAGTAATATCCTTAATTTTTTGAGTACCCTATGAATAAGTATTTATCAAATTTTGATCTAAGCTTATCTGTCTTTAAACGCTTGACATAAGCTAGACACCTCCAAACTCTAAAATGTGAGAGCATCGACCTACGTCCTGTCCATATCTTATATAGAGTTTTATTGACAGACTTGCTCAGAATCTTGTTAAGAATATAGCAAGCAGTTTCAAGAGCGTATCCCTAAAAAGAGATTGGCAGATTTGCAAATCCCATCATGGAACAAATCATGTCTAATAGTATTCGATTCTTCTTTTCAGATACTCCATTATATTGTGGTATCCCAGGAGGGGTCTACTATGAGAGAATCTCATTCTCTTCTAGATATATTAGAAACTCACTGGTGAGAAATTCACCTCTTTGGTCTGACCGAAGAGTTTTAATAGTCTTTTCAATTTATTTTTTTGCTTCACTACGAAATCATTTGAACATTTCAAATGATTCAGTTTTATGCTTCATAAGGTAGACGTACCCATACCTCGATAGATCATCTGTAAATATAATGAAGTAATAGTATCCTCCTCTGGCATCTATATTCATGGGTCCACATACATCACTATGTATCGATCTAGAATATTATTGGCTCGTTCACCTTTTTTTTAAAAGATGATTTGATTATCTTACCAAGTAGACAAGATTCACAGGTCGGTAATGATTCACAATCATTAATTTCAAAGACATCCTCCTTGATTAACCTGTCTATCTTATTTTTTTCACATGACTTGACCTACAATGCCAAATGTAGGAATCACTAACATTATCTATCCTAGAGCATTTTTTCGATGTGTACATTATACCAATAGGCTGTGATAATATATATATATATCATGTTTTAATTGTCCATACATAATTATAGTATCATTCATAATGATATCATAAAATCATCTTTTATTAAAATTTAAATCAAATTTGGTCAAAAGACCTATAAAGATGATATTCATCAAAAGGAAGGACAATAACAACACTCATCTAACATGACACTATTAGACTCGAAAATAAGCTGTATAGTTCCTAAAGCTAGAACTAGAACAAGGCTTCCATCTCCAACGTTTAGGAACTGCTCATCTTCTCTAAATTTTTACTAAACTGCAGTCCTTGCAATGAATTACAAATATTAATCGGATTTTCGGTATCTAATATTTAGGTAGCAGTATCACAAACAGAGAAATTATAAGGAATTATCATATAAATACCTTGCGAAGCAACTGATTACTTGTTTCATTTGTTCTTTGGCCTATTTAGATCAAGGAAAGCTATGTATGCTAGATAATTTCTTTCCCAATGATCCAGCTTCTTGCAAAAGAAGCATTTTATCTGACTCTTATCGACTTTTGACTTTTTGCTCTATTTTGGCTTGGGATCGGTGGCACGATTTTTCTACACCTTTTTCTTCTTTCCTCTCTTAGAAGAACGACGACCTACAGACGAACCTTCCACTACATACACCGGCTCCTTCTGGAGCTGATGGTCCTTCTCGAACATCTGCAATAATCCTAGCAAACCATGATAATTCATTGCAGGCTTAGTCATTCTGTAATGACTCAAGAAGGGTAGGTAAGATTTCGATAGTGAGTTCAAGATAGCATCCTTGTCCAACTGTTCATGTAACGGAAGCCAAATTTGCTTAAGCATTCAATTTGTTCGATCATGTACAATACATGATCAGTGACTGACTCTCTCTCTCACATACAGGCATTGAATATAGCACAGGAGATTTTATGTCTCTCTACATCATCAAGGTGCCGAAGGACTCATTCAACATTTGAATCATATCTTCTGGTTGTGCATCTTCAAACTTACAGCTAAGTTTGTCGATCATTGCTGCCCTCATGATGCAACGTACAGTCATGCAGTCACTGAGCCACTACAAATAAGTATCTCTCACAGCACGAGATGCATTGGCAGTAAGTTTTTTGGATGCTGGATCCGTGAGCATGTATAAGATCTTTTCGCACTCCAAAATGATTTTTAACTTTCGATACTAGCTATCGAAGTTGGGTTCGATAAACTTATCACTGTCCAACAGTGAACGGAGCGATAGTGTGTTGGCCATAGTTAAAAAAGAAGAAACATCAATCTATTAGTACATAAATTATTTAATCCTAAATATATAAACTTTTATCTAGAGGTACTCTCATTATTTTATACAAATTGATAACTTCTACCTCCAATTTGAGGAATTACATTAATTTTTTAGCGGGTACTAGAATCTACACAGATTATATTCGGGCTCGAATGTGGCTTGGCCTACTTTAGTGTATCCATGGGTAGGTCATAACCAATTATTTCTCTAAACAACTTCTAACAATTAGATTTTATCCTAGGTATCTCTTCAGTGGATATGTGGCGTCTCTACTGAAAATCTTGATTAGGTCCAACCATTAACATGACTACACCAAGCGCATCCAACAAACGAATGTTCAAGTCCGAGTGTGGCTCGACCAACCTGAGCATTGATCTGATGGGCACAATAAGATGATCATATGATGAATGATAATTCTAATACTCAATAGACATCAGGCATGTAGCGTCTCCAATGCCTACTTAGAATATTGAGCTCATTATCACACACCTTTATAGGAGGCTATGAACTTGTCATCTCCATAAATGTGTCAATTTAAGAATCTAATAATTTAAAAATTTAATTTAATGATTTAAAAAAAAATTAATCTGCAAGTCGTAAATTCTCTCACTGACTTCACCAAGTCATGAAGAAAACTTTATACAAGCTGATCTAAAGACACTTAAATCAGTCATACTGATTTATCTTAATGGCATAGGTCAGCTCAAATCGATTAGTGATCTAATCAAATAAATCTACCATATTGATCAGATAAGTGAGATCAGTGGGAGGGATATGCCATTAAGTCGTCATAGGTGCCATCTAGGTGAGTAGCTCTCAATTAATGACCATCGATCAAAACTGTCAAATTTATCTTAGTCACCAATTGGTTAATTAGTTTCGATTTGATCCATCAGAAGATTCAGGCTCAACCACTGAGCTATGATCATGGTCCATTTAATAAGGTCAAAATATGGACTTGATCTAGCTTCAACTATTGAGGTTGATCTAGAAAAATTCTGATCTAATCTAATTCAACTCTTGATTAGATTTAATCAATTTTTTATTTAATCCATATATATTTCTAACCCTAGATCTAACCCAGTAGAACAACATGATTCATGCTAACCCATTGCCCATTAATTTATGTGGTGTCTTAAAATTCTTCAATTCTCAAATCTAGATCGTTTTGAAATTTAATTCCAAATTAAGTATCTCAAACGTATATTTCAGTTTGTAGAACTATTCTACTAAGATTTTAAATGAAGCATACCATATATTTATATCATAAAATTAATTTTATATCAATATTTAATAATTAAATATACATAAGTATGATCTAAACTTCATATATACATCACATATATCATAACTACTTTTAAATCACTACCAATTATATCTAATGTAACATGCTATTCAGATTTTAAAATAAATTTTATATCTGAATTTATCTTATTGTAATGAGTCATAAATTACTTTAAATCTAATCTAAATTTATTTATGATCAAAATAATTCATAAAAATTTATTCACTATTCTTCTTCATAAAATAGGGTCATAATGACACCCCTATACATCATAAGAGAACCCATCGAATGGGCAAGAGAGACTTGAATCCCTTCTTCCTCTTATGATCAGATGGTTTTATGACCTCATCAATCTGAGTACTAGGCTACTAAGATCTGAAATTTAATTTCAAATAAAATCACATCAACATGTAATTTGTCAAAATAAAGTAGACGTATTCATGACTTTGATCATATCAATCATGTTCTTCATCTAATCTAATTAGATTCAATGCATCATATACATCATATCAGATCTGAAACTTAACTTTTACAGGATACAAAATATTAAATTCAGATCTAAAATTATATAAAATATAATTAAATATACATATAACACATAAAGATTAAATTTTTATTAGATCTGTTTCGAAGTTATGCAAATTTTTGATAGAAATCAGATCTAAAAATCTGTCAAAATAAATTCAATTTAGATCTAAAATAAGTCTAACTTTCAATCCAAAATAACAATAAAAAAATTTATTAAATTAATTTAAATAAATTTTAAAATAGATTGTCATTTCAATAAAAATTTACAACAATAACATTCTGTTATAATAGATTTATAACAAACCTTAACCAACCATTGATTAAGATCACGTAATCTAATCAACATTAGATTATAAATTTATTTAAATAGATTTAAAACTAATTTAATATCTAATATAAATTTTAATTATATACCATATGTAAATCAACTAGAAAAAATCAATTATGCATCCATATATCAAAACCTGGCTTTGATACCAGTTGAAGGGAAAAGGAGATTCATGCTGAAGGATTGCCAGAAAATATCTAAAAAAATTTATAATAATATAACAAAATTTTATCTTTATTTGTTATACAGTAAAATAGGGATCAAATCTCTAAAGAATTCTAAATCCAAAGTCTCGCAAAGGTTTGAACGTATAAACCCTCTACTTCGCGCGTATATCAAACTTCGCAGGAAAGTGGGATAAAATCTCAGATTATTGTACCTTCATAAGACAACAAGGAGGAGAGAGAGAAGATCTTTGGTGTGATGCCTCATACCTAAATTTTGGGATGCCTAGGCCTCTTGACGTCGTGGGGAAGATGGATGCCCAAATAACACGCCAAGGAGAAGAGACCCTTCTCTTCTCTTGCACATCACCTCTCTCTCTTTTCATCTTAGCATACAATCTAATTGTTCTTCTTTGATAGTTAGAGGTCCTCTCTATTTATAGATAATTTTTCATAACCCAATAGACTAGGAGTCCTAATTCAAATAAGCTTTGAATTAATCCTTCCCTTATCTAACTAGGAATCCCATTTGAGATAGAATAAACACCTAACTAGGCACCCTCATACACCCACGCCTACACCCAAGTGTGGGCGGTAATAACCAGTACCCCACCCCTTTAGGTCGGCCATGAGAAGAGAGAGTCCCAGCAAAAGTGGACTCTAAGGATCCAATCCAAATATGGGTCAATTCGAATTCAATTCGAACCCGATTCGAATCAATTTTAAATAGGTTGCCAATCTCAAATTATTTCAGATTTAGAACTAAGTCTAACTTAAATTTCAACCCAACTAAATTTAATTAAATCAGATCTAATATAAAATTAATTAGCACTTAAATTCAATCTCTCATAGACTCCTTGGACCGTAGATCAAATCTTATTCATCTCGAAAATTGAACCTAAACCTCATGTCTAGCACTAACTAGACATAGTCAATTATTTAATCCTGTATAATTCATAACTTAATTCTCAATCAAGTTAATCTATTTGTTCAATCAAATCATATACTTTCAAATTGAACATATAGACTTATGTCAATTCTTTCCTACGTCGCTTGACTTTATGCTTGACTCAATAAATTCGAACACTAAGTCGGTAGCACAGGAACTATTTTCTATACTAATCAAAGTTACCATCTAGCAATGATTCTCGATATCTGGATAGATCAAATATTTATAAGATACTATTCAAGAACCTATGCATATGATTCCGCATAATTCATCCCTTTGACCCTGAATGCTCTAGGACGATATGGGGTTCAACTGTCAACCCTGAAAGATCATCCACATTATATTCTAACCTCTCAAATCTATCATATAGATTATCCTGATCAAGATTTTACTAAATTGAAATACAGTGATACATCAACTCCTATAATCCGAAAAGATCAATTTTATCTTGATCCACACACAGACTTTGAAGTACTTGACTGTATCCAGTAGCCTTACATCACTGTATTAGAAATACAGATAGTCCGACATCAAAACACAGTGAGTTACTTGCAAGTCACTATAGTAATCTCAGGTCTGAAGGATATTTATGCCCATACGCTTTGCAAGCTGTTCTCGACAACAGAGCGCTTAGCCAGTGAATTACTTGTTCAGTGATGCTATACTCCTACATCTCACCTGTATGCCATACCAGTATCTCCACACTCCTTGGTTAAGAGGACAACCAATCTATATGGTATATAACAACCTTCACTCGATAAACATCATCATCCTTTAATGACGTATCATTTAATCGCGAATATGTTTAAGAACTATGACATAAATTCTCCTTTATCGATTACTTTATAGTTCTAAGGACTTCATCACAACATAAGAATTATAGCAAAAAAGATGTAGCTTTATGATGAATGATGTCAAATAATTTTATTATTAATAATAATTCATATACATATTATAAAATGAGCACAATCATCCAAATGATTGATTTTAGGACACATTTTTCAAAAAATAATGGTGCCATCGCTCAAGCCAAGAAACTCAAGTCCCATCAAAGAACCAAACATATTCTACGTCGCTATCATCGGTCCGTGAGATCATCGATTAATGTGACATCGAGCTGCTGAAGATTGATGAAGAAAAAATCTGACCGACCCTTCACTAAAGCTCTCGGGATCAAAGAGTTCTATGACTACTAGTAGAAGATGGATATTAGATACAGTCCTGATTAGCTTTAGTCCAAGTGAGAGTTGTTGAAAATATATCCTAAAGTTAATTATCTATCTGCAGATGATTGAGCTCTTTATAATTTGTATATAAATTATTGATGAATAAAATTATGTTTGGCAAGTTCATCATAAGTGTGCATCTTCTTTTGAACTCTTATGTTATGATGAAGTTCTTAGAACTATAATATAATCGATAAAGGAGGATATATCGAATAATTTTTAAACTTGTTCGTGACCAAATGATATGTTATTAACAAGGACAATAACATTTATCAAGTATAGATCGTTGTGTGCCATATGGGTTGGTTGTTCTCTTAACCAAGGAGTGTGGAGATATTGATATGACATATAGGTGAGGTGTAGGAGTACATTATTATGAATAGTGACTCACCTACAGAGCACTCTGCTGTTGATGGCATAAGTGTCCTTTTGATCTGAAATCACCATGGTGACTTGCAATCAACTCACTATGCTTTGATGCCAGACTACCTATATTTTTAATACAATAACGGAAGGTTACTGGGTACAGTCAAGTACTTGTGAAGTCGGTGTGTGAGTCAAGATGGGATTAACCCTCTAGTTTATAGAATTAATGCATCGTTGTATCTCAATCCGATAAAATCTTGATCAGGGTAATTCTTGTGATCTATCACAAGATTTGAAAAAGATTAAAATACAATAGATGACTCATCCAAAGTTGATAGTAAAATCTTTGATTATCCTGAGCATTAGAATCAAAGGGATGAATTATGCAGTAATCATATGTCGAGGTTCTTGAATGTTGCTTTGCAATTATTCGATCTATCCATACATCGGATATCATTGCTAGATGGTCACTTCGATTAGTATAGAAAAAGATTCCTATACTACCGACTTAGTGTTTGAACCTATAGAGTCACGCATAAAGTCAAAAATATAGAAAAAATTGATCCAATATATATGTTCAATTTGAAAGTATGAGACTTGATTGAACATACAGATTTACATAATTGAGAATTAAGTTATGGGTCATATGAATTTAACACTGACTATGTATAGCTAGCACTGCACATGAGGTGTAGGTTTGATTTTCGAGATGAATTTAATCAAATCTATGATTCAAAGAATTATGAAAGTTTGGATTCAAGTCATAATTACTTTAGATCAGATCTGATTTAATTGGGCTTAATTTTATTGAGGCTAAATTAGATTAATTATCCAATTAGATTTGGACTTAAATCCTAATTAGATTAGGATTAGCAGTCTTTTCAAATTTGGTTCGAATCAAATTCAAATTAGATTCAAATTTGAACCAAATTAGATTTGGTATATTTAGTCATATTTTTTATGCATTCTCTCACCAATATGGCTGACCAAGATGGAGGAGAGGGCACTCGAAACAGCCCCTCCCTTTGGATGTGCGGCATGGTGAAAGAAGGCACAAGTTGGTGTCTCTCCTACTTCCATTAGGAAATCTTATAGTTTAAAGAGTTTGGATTTGATTCAAATTTGGAGGGTCCTATTCCTAATCCATGAAGGTATTTGATTTGATCTAGAAACTCTTGTCTATTTAAGAAGGAGTGTGGAGAAGAGAATAATCAATCAAGCATTGATCTTGGTGTGGAGGCTTGGTGTGGGCATCCTCTCCTTAGGCATGTGATTCCCTTAGGTGTCATCTTCTCTTGGACGTCCTCCCTCCCCTTGGCGTGGTGGCATATAGGCTATTCCCAAGCATAGAGATCATATCTCAATGCATTCTCTCCTCCCCTTCTGAAGAAGAGCTTCATCTCTCTCTCCTATGTTGGTTGGCGTGCGAGCGAAGTAAAGGGTCTGGACATCCGGATCTCGTGAAGCAACAATCTTCAAAAATTCTTCAACCTTGATCAATTTTTCTGCTGCAAATCAAGATAAGATTTCATAAACATTATGAAAATTTTAATTGCTAATCTATTCAATTTTTTTCTAGTATCTGATGCAATCGGACAATTTTTTCTTCACTAACGACCTACCAAATCCGGACCTAATGGCCTACCAGATTTAGGCCTAATATTTTATGACTCTATCTCTACATAAAGAGGTAACAAGGAGATCCTAAGATAATCAAGCAAAAAAAGAACAATGCCTGTACTCTCTCACTCTCACATTTCTTTCTTTTTCTTCTTCTATATTCTCAAGTTCTGACTAACTTAAACATCAGAGGATCTCTCATCGGAACATCTTCAATAAATGTGGACTTTCATTATAGATTTCTGAAGGAGGAGGCATCCTCAACCCATTCGAACTCTATGTCAGTGGGCGACCAACATCAGTCCAAAGACTTGCAGCAACAATATTGAACTATGGGACTTCTCCGTAGAAGGTAAAAAGTCATAATGGCATTTATTTGTAATTCTATTTTCGACTAATACATCATAAGAATTAGTAGAACAAATTTTCTTGTGAACTACTGGAACTCCATAAACAAGTCAGGGAAGAAAAAGCTAGACAAGAGAACATCCACGATCATATCAGATCATCTTTGCAGTTAAGGTATGCATTGTTGCTATAATCACTAATTTTATGAATCCCCAATATTAGATTTTTGATAACTCAACTCTGCAGTCTCTTTAAGAGTCCATCTAGCTATCATGGAGCAGGATAAATCAACATATTACAAAAAAAGCTGGTCGGGCACGTATAAATGCAACTGTTCATTCTCCACATTTCGGTAAACTAAATTTTATTTAGAACGGCAAACTAATCCAATTTCAGAGGGGTCATTGCATAAGGACTTTCTAAGAGACAGACTAATGTCTAAAAGAGAACAACTCAAACGAGAATAGTTGCAAGCTGATCTTTTGTGGACTGATTTCCATTGAAAATACAATGTTGTCAAAACAAAAAGAACAAAAAAAGAAAAGAAAAACTAAGAGTATGAATCCAAAACACTGGCAATGACCAGCACCATTACCACCTGTGACCAAATGGAGGAAAATGATCCACTTTGTCTGCTAATCAGCCATCATCAATTGTTCCCTATTTCATAAAAAAGAGAACATATAGTTAGCTTCTCTTCTAAATTATTGATTAAATTGTGCTTATATTATCCATATCATGTATTCATTGCACCAATGTTATATGATGAGCATTCATAACTCATGACGTATATGCATATACATCATGCTAAGATACAATTAGGAGAGTAAATTAGCATCTTTAGCCTCGATTAAAGTGTTATTAGATATGTCATCTACTTTAGAATTTATTATTATAAATCTATTAGTGCTCCTATCTAAGGAATATCCTACAAAATTATATCTATAGTTTTAGGATTAATTTTTGTTTTCTTAGATTCAAATATACCTATTGTAGCTAAGCATCCCCACACTTTTAGGTGATCTAATCTAGGAGTTCTATCATTTCAAAGTTCAAAAAGAGTCTTATTTCTATCCTTAAAAGATATTCTATTTAGGATATAATAGATTACTAATAAGGCTTCTCCCCACAAAAAATCCGTATGTAAAGGACGAATTGCATTCTTAGAGCAGTATTTCACATGCCTCGATTCAAGCAATATCTTTTCAATTTCTTATTCTTTCAATACTTTGTTTTTCTTCATAAAACCATCTAAGAGTTATATGAATAACAATAATAATTTTTAGATTTTTTGAACAATTTTTTTCCAACAGTCTAAGAATGTGATCTTGATAAAACTAGAGATTATTATTCATTATTTAGAATCAACTTTAAATTAATTGCATAATATCAAAAGTTTTAGTATTTATCATTTAGAAAATATTCTTTTTACAGATTTTAGATTTATTAACAAACTTGTTTGCTCTAAAAATAGTGCAAGTATTTTTTATAATTGTTAAAAAGGATATAGAGTTCTAAATTTTTTTGCAAAATTTTTTTGCAACTTTAAAAATGGTACAAATTTTTTTACAGATTTAAAAATCTATTCCAAATTTTTTTGTTAACTAAAAAATAGTATAAAATTTTGCTAATTTTGCTACTGTGAAATTTTTCTATAATCTTAATTTTTGTAGGCTTTAAATTCTATGCAAAAATATTTCTAAAACTTTAACAAATTTTTTTTAATATTTTTAAAGTCTACACAAAATTTTCTACATTAAAAAATACACAAAAATTTTGATTGCTCTGAAAATTGTGCAAGCTATTAGTTATTCTTTCAAAATTCATATTACTGCTGTCTTGAAAAACATACAAAATCATATAGTTTTCTATTTATTACATTCCTAATATAATTATTTAATTTTTCTCTTATTATAGTTCTTTATTATATTTACCTTTGGTACCTAATTGTTGGAGTTTTATTTAAATAAAAAAGATTTAAATTTTTTTATCCCTAAATTATATTTATTTAAAATTTTTAAAACTCTTTTTATTGTTGAAAATTAATTATTACGTTAAAAAAGCTTAGAAATTATTATTGTTGTTTATATGACTCTTATATGGTTTTATAAAAAAATAAAGGTACTAAAATAAATAAAAGATTGAAAAGACCTTGTTTGAATCGAGGTGTGTGAAATACTATTTTAAGAACGTGATTCACCCCCTATGTGTGGGTCTTCGACAATTTTATTTGTAAAATATAATGATCCAGCTCAGTCCGATCCTCCTTTAATAAGCATAATCATTGGGGAGGCTGATCCAAGAGATTTCATTTGGATGCTCAAATTAAAAAAAAAGTATAGAAAAAAGGAAAAAGATGGTTTCTATCTCAGAAAGTAATAAAGAGAAATAGAACATTGAGAATTTTATTGCTTTTAAATAGTCAGATGCATAGCCTATTTATAGATTACCTAGAATGTGCCATGGTTTCGAATAGATATAATATTTCAGAATCATCGTATTTTTTCAAAAATCATTATTTTTTTCTGAAAAGTCGTATTTTTTGAAAAGAGTGGTTAATTTTTTAAAAAAATAAATAACTAAAATTTAGGGATAAAAAATTTAAATTTTTTATTTAAATAAAACTGCAACAGATTTGAGCTTGGACTTTCACAATGAACTAGTGCAATTCTTGGGCTGATTTGAGCAGAGCCGGTCCATACTACTTATTGACCTCACCATTCTGGTCCAGAGGCAACGGACCCACCATTGGCCACCCCAAGCATTACGCGATGCTGACATTATCATAAAGAGGAGGACAAAAGCCAGCAGGACAAAAGATTAGCATAAGACATAGCTCGAACTCATAGGAGGACAAAGCAGCTTAACCACCCACCACCGCACACCCCACTGTAGCCGACCAACAAACATCCCCTCCATCAAACTGTGCTCCATCTCCTCTTCTTTTCATCCTCCTGCCTTCCTCATCCCACGCACTTAATCATTGCTCTCAAGCGTGCGTGTCAAAAGCCTCGGCTCTTTTAGATTTCACCCTCTCCACCCTACCTTGGATA
>KE504930.1:171239-181363 GCA_000441515.1 Elaeis oleifera
GGGGGGGCCCGACCTAGGCCGGGCGGGCCGGCCCAGGCCCAGCGCGTCGCTGGGGCCTATTTTCCTGGTCTACCGTGGATCGGGTGGTCCACAGTCGGGCACGTGGACCGCGTGCGCGTTTCCCACGCATTTCTCACAGTCCACAATACTATTCCGTGGACCGATCGCGATCGAACGGCCCATGGAGCTTTCGATCTTGATCCAACAGCTTGAGGCTTGATTTGGGTTGGTTTAGGAGTTCTAATCCTAATCTAATCAAAGTTTAAGGCCTATAAAGGCCTGTGATCAGGAAAACGGTTGTGGTGGCTTGATTTCTTACGGGAACAGTAACCCGTGGTCTTTGGGCTTGGCTTTTTATGGGAGAAAGCCTGGACGGCGACCCATGATGGTTCGTGAAGATCGTGGCGCAGTGGAAACAGTGAATCCTATGGAGAAGAGAGAGAGCACGCGACGCTAAGAAGAGCAGGAAGGTTCTGGATAGCGGATAGCGGTCGCTTTAGGAGTTTAGGAGAATCTTCCGAGAAAGAGAGTTTTTGTGAAGGAGAACTTTCTATGAGAAAAAAATTGGATGTACGAGAGTTGAGGATGAGATATCCTTTGTAAAATTTTTTTTCATAATGAAGTTTGAATGCCCCATGGAGATAAATCTTTTGTTGCTGATCCATATATTTTGATTGTTTTTTTTATTTCTTCTTTCTTCTTACTGTATCGTGCAGTACCGAAAAGATTTTAAAAAATAGTGTTCTGA
The DNA here is from genome assembly GCA_000441515.1 of Elaeis oleifera. NCBI lineage: Eukaryota > Viridiplantae > Streptophyta > Magnoliopsida > Arecales > Arecaceae > Elaeis > Elaeis oleifera. The sequence continues at coordinate 171,988 of KE504930.1, forward strand.
TTAGATATCCACCCAACAGTAGATATGTTTAATCGAACTAGTGACATATTCAAAAAAAAAAGGGTGGAGCTCTGAACTATTTTTCTCTCCTAACATGCACCAATTAATTGGTGTACTGTAACACCTATTACAGGCCAAAATTTTGCTTCTTTTCCTTCCATTGTGGTCCCCGGCAGCAAGTTTCTCGTTTTAAGCCGGATGAATTAACTGAATAAGGTAATAATAGATCACTAAATATTAACAAAATGGACCTGATAAATCTCAAGTTGATCATGCCAATCATCTGAGGTAAGAGCTTTCGAATGCGTGCCTTGGGGAATCACCTACGCATCTGTATAAAAAAAACTGGGCCTACCCGTAAAGACCTAATCTGCACCAAATTAGATCAATAAACCCTAAACCGTAGGAGATCCCCTCTATAAGAAGACCTCCACCCTCGTCGAGTTTCATCCTTGCTTTATCGAGAAATTGCCACTGATCTCCCGAGTTTTCCCTTTCAATTTTTCCTGATTCTTCCACCGGAAGATCGCCGGATCCCTCCAGTCTAAACGGGGTTTTGGATTGGTGGTTTGCACTTGAATAGGGGTTCTATGTTTCCATTCCCTTTCTTCCCCTTGTTTTGGGGGATGCATCGGCTTCCACTGGCGGTGGACGCCGGCGAGAATTTTCCCCTTCCTGCTCAGCTGAGTGCCGCCACGGGTCGCCAGCCTCAGCTTTCCACTGCCGTGGTTGGGAGATAAGAGGGAAGAAGAAGAGAGAGACAGAGTTCTTCCTTCACTCTCTGCCGTCCTTTCTCTTCTCCGTACTTTTCCTCCCTCCCTAGTTTGTGTTATTCCTTTTATTTAATTTATTATTTTATTGTAGATGGATCTACGCGGGAAAAAGGATGTAAAGGATATGCTGGCGGACCTTAATAAATCCTGATAAAGGATTCTAGGTAGACCGTTCCTATACGGTGGATTTTATTTTTAATGTTAATTTTGGATGGAAGAAGAACAATTTTTTGAAACAAAAGGATATCGAATCGGATTTTTGCCATCCAGATCGTAAATCTAACGAGTTTAATTTAATAATAAAAAGATAAAAATTTTTAGATATTAATCATTTATTTATATAAAATTATTTTATACATCAATAATTTCGATACATATATTTTTGACATTAACATGTTATATGCTTAACTGATAAATATATTTTATAACTTATTTATACATATCATTGATCCTGATTTGAATGAATTTTGATAATGTGTACATTAAATTTTGCAAAAGAATGAAATTTTGAATTATAATACCTAACAAGCTTATAATTTAGCTGTGTAACTGTGTATAGGGTTGTGGAGCTCTAAACTAGCCACATTGTTGATACCCTACCACAAGCTGGAAATATAGTTGTGATAGTCTATAGGACTAGTTACGGTATTGATGCCCTACCACAGACAGGCTAGAGACATAACTATAGTAGTTCAAAGTTGAGCACCTGTAGTCCCCAGACTAGCCACTGTTGGTGCCTTTTCACGGGTTGTAAATATGGTTGTGGTCGTTGAGATTTGAGCATTTGTGGTCTTTTAGACTAGCTATAGTATTGGTGCTCCATCGTGGGCTGGAAACATGTCTGTGGTAGCCTACAAGACTAGTCACGGTATTGATGCCCGCCGTAGGTTGGAAACTTGACTGTGGTAGTTCAAAGTTGAGCATCTGTGGTCCCCAGACTAGCCAATGTTAGTACCTTTTCATGGGCTGTAAACATGGTTGTAGTAGTTGGGGTTTAAGCATTTATGATCTTTTAAACTAGCCATGGTATTAGTGCATCATCATGGGCTGGAAACATGATTGTGGCAGTCCATAGGACTAGTCACGATATTGGTGCCCTACCACGAGCCAGAAATATGACTACGATAGTACAAAGCCGAGCATCTTCGTATGATTGGATCCGATGTATGTTGATTTGAGATAATTGTATGATGTGACTTATTATACAAAAATATATATTTGCTATTCATGTTTTATGAATCATAGTAATTTTTGACATATGATTTATATAAGTAACAATCATTGATAGTTTCTCATTTATTATTATTATATTAATATTTGTATATAAAAATTATTATTGAGCTATATAAAGCTCACCATCTTTCTTCCTCTTTTTTCTTTTTCAGAGTTACAAGATACATGCATTTAGCTATAGTTGGAATCATGGTTGAAAAGATTGATTAGATAGAGCACCATGAGTAATAGTTGGAAATAATTGGATGACTAAGTTTATAAATTATACAAGGTTAATAGTTGTTAATATGAAATTATTTATTATGAATTGAGATCGATGGTGGCCATGGAATGTTGAGATTGTAAGAAATTTTATAGGCTTTGTATATTTTTTAGAACTTGTCTTAAGGAGCGACTGACTATTATGGGTTCGGGCACGACACTACTTTTGAATTGTTATAGATGCTTTAAAAAGCATTAGCAATAAGGATACATTTAAAGTATATTCGATATTTCTATAGGATCGGACTAAAATTTTGTTGATTGAACTTTCCATTTAATCATAGCTCTATCGATCAGATACCTTCCATCATAAATCATCCATCATAAATCATGTGAGAAGGAAAAAAATTTATGGATCTTTTTTATACTAGGATGTGGAATGGAATTTGGCTCTTAAAGAGGTAGATGCTCGATTTCCACATAATTTTTAATCCAATTATGTTGAAATATTCAAGTATGTTTTTTTTTTTTTTCAAATGTTGGAAATTATATAATAGCATTGATTATCTTTCTAGGATAGAGTTTTACATGGAAACTCGATATAAAATCAATCCTCTCTTCAAGCCATCGACAAATATAGCCTTCATGAACAGAATGTAAAGTTTGTTTGGATAAACTAATTCTCGATCCTATAGGGAGAGCCAAGGGATCACCAAGGTAACTTGCCTGTCATATAAGTGGCACGAAATAAAGGAAGGGTTCATAGCAGTTCCAGTCATCCATGGAAGACTCGCAGTTACGAACTTTGCAAATATGCTGCTTTCTAGAATCTAGACATTCTATCATCAGGTTGAGCTGAGAGCTAAGGTTATTGTATCGAACTCGCACTCATGTTACCACATTTATAAAATGAGATTCTGCACCATTACAGAACAACATCCTCAAGGATTCATGATATTTTGACAAGAATGTGACTAGATGTAGTTAATAGAATATTATCAAAATAAATAATTATTTAAAAAGAAATGCAGAATGAGAGTGAAATTCCAAATTACCAGTTACTCTAACCAAGAAGAGCCTACACACCATGCTTGCATCTTAATTGTTGAAACGTTGACACTCCTACATGCCCTCATGGATGAGATCATGAGAGTGGTCCTTGTTCTTGTATTTTCAAAGTTTTGACGTATTTATTACCTTATATGTAACCCAATTGTTTGTCATCAGTCGTAACTGTTAACCAGTCCACAATCTTAGGAATACTTCCACCACCCGATCAGCCCACGTACCAAACCACTGACAGGTCACTGCCAAATGTTTTAACAAGCACTTATATAACGTTATTCAAGTTTTCCATCAATCCAGGAATACAACAAAAGCAAGAAATGGATAGAAATGCTAAAGAAGCATCCACTCCAGGGGGAAAAAAATCAAAAAAAAATTACTGCAATATGAATCAAAAAGGTGCACCAAAACCAGGAACAGGTAAAAAACCTTAAATTTCTTTTCTTTGCGTATGAGGTAATAAAAAAACATGTAAAGATTCAATATAAATAAATTTTAGTCACTATCATCGGAGTCGGTTTGATAATGAGCTGACTTCAGGTTTAGAGTCCAAATCGTAAAACAATAAAATATATTTCTCTTATTAATGTCAGGACTTTTGCGAGAGGAAATGATCTTTGACTTTGACATCATAGGATGCATAATTGTACATAAGATAAAATCCATTATAATAATAATCTTTTTTGATAAATCAATAATATATAACGTTTGACTCGTGAACGACGACCTTTTTTTGGCAATGCGGTGATAGATGTTTGCAGTGGATGATGAAATAATCTAATAATTTAGCATGAACCGATCTATTTATATTGGAAACGATGCATTAATTCCAATAAAGAATGTATCTTTCATATATTTATTCGTTGATTATATTAAGGAAACCATTGTAAATTATGTATAACATATGTCAAAAAGAAAAAAATTTGTGAAACAGATTTTTTTTTTTAATGTATGAAGCCGAAATTCTATATAACTTTCCTGACAAATTTAACTATAAATAACTTAGTGAAGGAGATGTAGACATGATATAGTTTAATTATTAAGCATGTCAGTTTACTAAACGCCCTTCCTCTTTTTTCTTATCGTTCTGCTTCTCTGATTATCTCAGTCTTCGATTCTCGATGTTTCTCTTTGATGGACAGTGTTGCGATATCTGACGGTAGCTTGTTAGTTTTCTTTATTTATTTAAATTTAAATTTGAATAATTAGAGTTTTGGCAAGTTGATTATTGAGTTGGTGGAGGAAATTTAAAATTTAAAATTTAAATTCAAATTTTTATGTTATTGATTTGGGAGGTTTTTTTTTCTCCTTTGTGCTCTTTTTTTTTAATAAATTTTGTGCTAACGCATATTAATTTTTTTATATTCAAAAAAAAATTATTGGATGCCCAAAAATGATGCAACCTAATAATTAGATATTCGATATGCATTACTTAAATCATTAAACCATGGATAAAATTTGATCCCAAGACTTTTTTTTTTTTTGGATAAGAGGTCTTAAGACTTGTTTAGTCCGTGGTTCATATTATGCTATTTATTCCTGCATGAGAAGATTAGTTGTCATTGGATTTTTCTTTTTGATTGGCTTGGCCGTGCCTATCACTCTAACTCGCAAAACCGACAAACGATCTTGTCTAAATCTGATGCTGGCTTGAACCTAACCTTGGCTCGCGAGAAATGAATTAAGTATAGATCCAAATCGGATCTATTGAAGGTTTTGGGTTAGATCTGATTTAAGATTTTCAATCTTGATCCAACTATTCCCAGCCTAGCTTATTTTGTACATATATAATATTAATTATTATTTATATATCGTTTATTTTTAAATTCATAAAATAAAATAATCACGTATTAGAATATGTTTGTCTATATTATCATGACTCTAACTTGACTCTTAACTTTTCAAGTTGTCATCAGTCCTTGCTGGATCCATCTGGGATGTCCCAAACGGACCCTCGAAGATGGAGAAAAATCTTGTGATCCCCAAACTGACCGTTAAAAATAATAAAAAAAAATCTTGCAATCTCCACGTGTTATGTGTGATCTTGAATAAAAAATATCATGGCAGTTTCCTGGCCCCTTTGCCCCGTTAATGATACGACACGTGGGCTCACTCCAGAGTCCAGACGATCAACTCAGTGAAACTGTAGCCGTCCATCGCTGGCTCAGACCGAACGATTCAGAGCTCCATCAGATAAACGGTTGGATTGATCCCAATTCCCGGTCATCTTCCGAGGCACGCGATCGCCGACGCGGCTGCCTACCCAACTGAAAAATACCTACCAACCCATTGTGTCTCTCTGTCTATATTTCTGGTGGCGATTTTTATTTACGCGGGCAAACGCGGGAAAAACAAAGAAAGAAAAAAAAGGAACAGAAAAAAGGGAAAACGCCGGCCTCTCTCTTTCTCCGTGGTGGCGATTTTTTTTATTTATGCGGACGAACGCGGGGAAAAAAGGGAACAGGAAAAGAAAGACATCGGACCGCTCAGCTAACTTCCTTGGTCGACGCGTTTACGCCACCTTCCCTTCTCCCCAACCAACCCACCCATTCAAACCCGTCTCATCACCCAAAGGCTCCCTTTGCTTCCAAGAAATTCGAAACAACTAGTCGGTCAATTTCGTTCGGTCCTCTGAATCCCTCATTTGAATTTGGGGAAAAATTAAAACCCCTGATCCCCTCTCTTGTATTCCCATTTGGATCTATCGGTTTGCTTGTAGAGCTCCTCTCGATTTCAGGTCAGCTGATTTTTTCCCCTTTCCATTTTATTGAATTGAGTTTCGAGGGTTTGCCCTTGATTGTGATGTTTCTTGGCTAATAATTTCAGCTTCTGTTGTATGCTTGTTGCTTTCTTTTCTTAATCGATCTCTATGGATTGCCGGGAATGTTATGGGAGGATGTATTTAGCTTATTTTGTGCTGAAATAACTGATGTGCAGTGCCTCCCTTCTTTTGCGGAGTTATGTTTTAATTTCACTTCAGTTCTTGATGTTGGTTCAGATGAGAATGCTCATGTAATTAGATCTGGGGGAGTTTAAGTTGTTGGACCAATGCAAGTGGTCTGTTTGTGTTACTGAATAATGACATTTCACTGGTGTCTTTGCCGAGTTCATTACATGTGTTCTTTGTAATTAGTGGTAGCTGTCGAATTGTAAGTTTAGTATGCCGATAATGAAAGGAGTTAATTGTGTAAAGTGGCCAAAGTAATCTTATACTAAGGCAAATTTAGCCATAAAATATCATGCATATTCAATGTTTGTATATAGCGCAACTCAAACTGACAATTAGGAGTTAATTGGTGTGGAGTATTATCGAGCTGTATGAACTTGTGCACATGTTGATGCCCTGTGATATACAGGATATTGCAGCATACGTGCATGCAGAATGTCAGCCTAGAGTGACTCAACTTGCATTGCTATTTATGAGCCGTGATGTTATTGGATAGAACTTAACTGGTCTATAATGATAACCATAACAGTTTTCTTCAAAGGGATGAGATTGACTGTAAGAGTGGCTGTTGAGTTGTTCATTGAACTTTACATCATGGGCATCAAAAGTATTATCGTCAAGCCTAAATATGAAAATGTGGTCATACTTTATCTTAATATTCTCCGGTTGTATGTAGTAGCAACGTGTCTTGCATCTCTCTTCGAGAAACTTCAGCTAGGATCAACATAGTTTCTTAATATGCCTTATTGCTCCATGTCAGTGAAGACCAATTGATTTTGAACCGTCTAGTTAGATATGTATATACTGCTGTCACTTTTATGGGTGCTATCACATTTTTATTTGTGCTTGTATTGTTGACACTAGTTGTTACTTCCCATGTGATCTGTATGCACCATGATCGGTACTTGAATTCTTGCATATTGCTAATTACTGAGGTGTGCCTCTCTGTACTGCACTAATATAATGCTGACATCAAGCATTTTGTTAAAGTATTCATGGTGGATGACCTGCTTATCATGTGCAATTTTTCCAATTTTCTTTTCGATATCCAGTTCCAGAATGTCCAGCTTAGAGGAGCCGATAGGTCTCGACAACCTGCCAAACTTGACCTATGTTGGTAGGCTGCAAAGGTGCACTTCTAGTGGTTGCAGACCTAGACTTGATGAATCAGAAATGGACAATTGCTTGAACGAAGGCAGAGAATGCAGCTCTTCTAACAGCTGCGAGTAAGTTTTGCACCTTTGTGCTTGAATTTGTCATTTATCATCCAGTTATTTCTTTTGAATTTTTATGATTGTTAATATTTCCATTATTAGCTATGATGCAACCAGTTTAATGCTTTTATAGCAAAATCTTCATTTTCTCATCATTGTCCACCAATTTATCTACTTTCATTGGCATATATATGGTTACATATCTGTGTTGACGGTCATAATAACTAAACTATGCTCTTCCAGAAGCACATGACTATGGAGATCAAAGGTTCCCTCCCCCCACCACAACCAACACAGAAGAAAATCACCATCATTGACATTATAAATTCCAATAATTAGTGATCTTCATGGTTTAATCTTCTGTTTTCTGGTATTTAAGCCTATTGTACATATACACTTGTTAAAATAATACGTGAATGGTTCAAGGAACTCTTGATCAAGACTGATTTATGTTGCCTTAATAGCTGATGATGATCTGGTGATCAGTGGAAGTGGAAAGACATGATCTACATGGGGACAGTTTGTTTTTTTATGAAAAAAAGAAGAAGAGAGACAAAACGAACAAGTTGCCAAGTGAAATATAGGCATCTTTTAGTTTAGAAAAGACCCTTTTTGGTGGAATTGTTTGCACTAAAATCATTTCCAATATTTTGTAATAAGGAGGTTGTCCTAAAAATGACCTTGTCTTCTTACAGATGAACCTTTGTTCAAGAGGCTTCATGCATAGATAAATTTAAAATTCAATTCTAGAGAAACAAAATATGAAGGATAAATATATTTGGCATTTCATTAACCATTTGATTATATAAATTTGTACCAATACCTCAGTTGATGTTTTCATAATTGAATAGTTCGGAGAAGGTTTGATGGTTATTGTCTATGGTTATGGTTTTTAATCTTCCCGCTGTTGGGTTCAATCTTTAATTTGAATGCTATCCTCAGTGATAGGTGATGAGCAAGTGTTAGAATATAACACTAGAGTAGTCCACTGGTGAGAGCGCACCAAAATTATACGCTGTAGCAGACTATAGCCCTCATTTATAATTTAAACATGACACACTCTATGAAATTCGTATTTATTCAACACGAGTGGTACAACAAATATTTCAGCACCTCCCTTCTCAAACATAAGAAAAACAAACTCGTACTAGAAGTTGTTAGAAGTGCAAGGTTTGTGAATTGTGAGCTGACCAAAAGACCAGATGCATGACGAGAAAATAAGATGGTTCATCAAGAGTAGCAGGGGAAATACTTAATTGGTCTCCACATGCTATACCTACTTGTATGTGTATATTTTTTAATTATCATCAATTTGGATGGTTCTTTGGTCACCATGACCGAATTTTGGGAGCAGATGACATAATGCCCCAAATTGGAGAGATCAAGTAAGATAACTATTTATTACTGGGCAAGACTTTTACTATACATGCCCTTGAAATTGGAGTATGTTATTTGCTTCTTGCTTGTTTTTAGGAGATCATAGTGTCTCCGTAAAAGATGCAGAATTAAATAGTAAATGCCAACTTATAGGATCTTTTAGCCCCTTGCTTTTGGTGAAGTCACAGAACTCTAATTAGGATTAGGATAAGAAGTTAAAAGTGATGGTTCCACAGAATTCTTGATCAATCTATATTAGAGAAGTAATCCATGAACTGGGGAATGTGGCATTTCATACAATGGTCTGGAATAAAGGGATGCTCAGTGGAACTTGACCCGTGACCAACAGGTAGGAAATGTAATGGAGATAACTTGTTCTCAAGGAGAGTTCCCACATTGATGCAATCCATTAGAAGATTGGTGTTACCAGATATTCACATTATTCCTCTCTCTGAATGGTCACTACAGAACCTGGATTGTTCTTGAATCAAACTTTCATTCTGATCAAATCACACTGGTGTTGTAAAACACCTCAAACATATGAAACATAGAATAGTTTGATTTTT
>KE504930.1:187143-197324 GCA_000441515.1 Elaeis oleifera
GGTGTTGGTTGTGGTGCCATTGCCACTTCACTTGGAAAATTCTATATTAAGAACATAACATAAATGGTTGCACAATAATGGAAATAATGGAAATTTGGAGAGCTTCGACAGATTTGGAGCATATAAACTTATGTAATTGCTTATGAGAAGGTAGATGCCATAATGAGACAATAAAAGGGAGAGAAACTTGCATAACGAGAAATATTTGCACAAACAATAGGTCAGTCTCTCCAATAGCATGATTAAGCAGTTAATGGAGGGGATTCTGTGTAAAACAATTGCATTCTATTCAGAATGTTCATGCACAGAGAATAACTCAAACATGCTAGTTTTGATCTCCACTTTAGCACTTAAGATTGAGGCCTAACATATATGTAACATAGTGCAGATTTGCTGTTAGCAATATTAAAGGCTCTAGTGTGGCTTGGGCCGCCATTTCTTATGAGTTACAACAAAGAAACTTTATGTAAAAGAATTTTGCAGATCAATTACATCAAGATCTCTATATAGTCTTTCTCTATGCAGGCTTTGACCATTGAGATACTAATTTTGAAAAATCAAAGCATTCTCGCTTGCCTCCTGTCTCCACAAGAAAAACATTACCAGAGATTGTCACTGATTAGGTGTTGCTAGCGGGACATTATTGTTTGTATCTTTTAACTTTCCTATAATAACATTATTCCTTTTGGTGTATAGGCACTGTAATTCCGATGCTTGAAGCTGTCATGTCTGTCATTCCTGTAGAGAAGCTGGCTGTCCATTTTCATGATACATATGGCCAGTCTCTCCCAAATATTATGGTCTCACTCCAAGTAGGTGCCTGACTTTGATTTTTAACCATTAAACCGGATTTAATTTGCTCTTTGTTTGAGCAACATAGCTTTTATTTTACAGATGGGGATCAGTACAGTGGATTCGTCTGTTGCGGGGCTGGGAGGTTGCCCCTATGCAAAGGGTGCTACAGGAAATGTTGCTACTGAGGACGTTGTCTACATGCTCCATGGGCTGGGCATAAAGACCAATGTGGATCTGAACAAACTAATGGCTGCTGGTGACTTCATCTGCAAGCATTTGGAGCGCCAGTCTGGGTCGAAAACTGCCATTGCTCTTAGCCGGATTGCTGCAGATGCATCGAAGATATAATGTAGAATGGTACAGGAGGATCCATCAGTTATCTAATTTAACCTCGGGCAAGTAGATTATGAATATGGTCTCTATGTTCTTCGTAAATAAAGTCCAGTCATCTCATGGGCAAGCAATCTTTATGTACCATGTTATGTATACAAATTAAATAAATGCAACTCGAGATTTGAAGGTTCCTGTTGTTGATAGCAGGATACATCTACGCATCTTCAGCTTGCCACTTTGGGTTGAATTGTTACTAGAATCACTGAAAGGGAATCAAATTATACTACTGTTTCCAGAATGATCCATTCTGGAAAATTAGGGTTCAGGTTATGAATTTCGCATTGGCAACATAAATTTTGGAATCTTCAACATAAGAGTCTTTTCTTGAGGATGAGTAAATGCATGGCAATGGAAGTGGTCTTTTAGGTGTGATATGCAAACCCATCATGTCTTATATGTTCATATCTGTGTCCTGATGTAAGTACTTTATTGACTAAAGGTCCATCCATTGGAAGGCAACCACTAGAGGACCTAGGTTCTAATGAGGAACAAATTGTGATTATAATGAAAGGCCATTACATGCCTGCATTCCATGGTCCGTGAGGAGGTCAAAATTTGGATACGCAGCTGACATGTATCATATTCATTAGAATGACATGTATCATGTTCATCAATAGATTACAAGCTTCGTGTTTCCATGAACCGAATACCCAGGCCATTAGGCAAACATGCCTATTGGATATTGATTTTTTTTTTAATAACCTCTCCAATTTATGTTATGGTGGTGTTTGGTTCAGGGGAGTTGGGGTCTAAAAATGGAAGAGAAATGGATGATTTTCATTCGAATTGTTTTGTGGGAGAAGTTTCATTCCAATTTCGGAGTGATTTGAGAATAGTCTAATCTATGTAAAACTCAATTCTTACTCTCTCTTGAGAATTTAAATTTCGATTTCGACTCTGATTCTGATTATAATTTAAAGATTTGGTCATTCTGATTCCAATCTATTTCGATTCTCATTTTGATTCTGATTTCGGTTGTGAACTAACACCTCCTAAATGTTTATTTAACATATCGAATTCAACAAGTTTCCCATCCATCTTCTAAAGCCAGTTTGGAAAAGCTCTTTCTTATCTTTATGTTGCCATATGATGCAAACTTGGGTTGTTTGTGAATTCCTCCATTTGAACTACATATGCATAGGTATAATCTTAATCCTAACTCTATAATTCTTTAATTTTAATAATATCTCCAATTAGATTTCTCTATTGGATGATACCTACTCTTCAATCTCAACAAGATCTGCAACACTTCGCTCATAGTAACTATTTTCAAAAATAGTAAAATACTAATCAACTGATTTTTTTTTTGAGTTAAAGGTTGATTATTTATCTATATCGGAAAATATTTAGCAGCCATGCATTATGATTAGTAATAAGAAATATCTGGACAATCCATTCTAAAAGTGCAATCACAAGAAATTAAAAGAAAACTCAGCCTTGTTGCTTCCAAATGTCCTCTTCACTATCTTCCTAAGATGCCTGCCAATTATACTTAAGAAACTACTAAAAATGATCTTCATACTGCTAAATAGTTGGCAGGTGGCGACCGTGGCTCTAATTCAAATATTTCACTCGTGTGGATCTATCCACACGTGCCAGGAATAATGCCACCCATCCGATGGACGAATATTTCGTTTACCGAGTTTTAGCTCCTAGTCGCCGAAATTAACAGTCGTTCGAGAACGTTCCTCTTTTCCAATTTCTAATTCTGAAGAAGGCCATTTCCACAACCTTCTCAAACCCTTACACGCACGTAAAACCTCTCCATAAACCCTAGACACCCCCATCGCCGTACCCGAGAGCCATCCACCTTCTACGAGACCACTGCTGCAACCATCTGTCGCCGATCCTCCACCGCCAATGGTGAAGCATCTCATTCCTTCCCTTAATCGCGTTCTCATCGAGAAGATCATCCCCCTTCCAAGACTAATGCTGGAATCCTTCTCCCTGAGAAGACCACCAAGGTATCATTTTTAGACCCTTTTCCTCTTTTAAAGAATCAGCTAATCTATGGTTTCTGCATCTGAATCTGATTTGAACTGGAATTTTTGGATTTTTCGTGTGATTTGTGCTCCGGTAGTGAAAATGGCCACTCTTTTGTTGTTGTTTATCCTGTGCTCTTTCTATTTTAAGTAGTTGATTCTGTGTTGGTGGGCTTGCTTAACATAATAACATTTGATTAGTTTCTCGTGTGCTCTATGGATTGGTTTATGTCTTCTACCTGTGGTTTATGGTGTGGTAATATGAAAGGGCAATTCTTTATCATGGTGGGCACATGAGGATGTGGCAGGGAATCCAACGGTCCCATGCATTGCAACCTTGTGAAGGATGCGTGAATCGGGTGCCCTTGAATTTGGCATCGTGACATTATGGTGCTTATTGTCACCGGTGACAATTGTATCTGGATGGTGGTAGAAGGTTTAACCATTTCCTTTTTAGGTACACTCCATCAGTTGGTTGTGATGCATAGGCAATTACTAGTTCATGGTTTAATTACCCTCCCTTTGTTTCCTTTCTTTTGTTCCCCTTATTATTATTTCTTTTAAAAGTTGAGCCCTTTATACTTCGCTAAATGGGTATTTTAGATTGTTTGCTTGACTCGTAAAACTATCTGAAAATCCCAATACTTATTCTTTTAAATTCTTTCTAGATGCCCATCTGGGATATCAGAATCTTGGTTTCTTGATGATTTAAGGAACATCGACATCGTGACAAATCACAATTCTTGTTGGTCTATCGTATTCTGGTGCTTGGCACTTCTATCAAAAGATGTCAAGACTGACAAGAGTTTCAATCAAGAAACTGGAGAATGCAAACCTGTATACATGTAAAACTTTTAACAATTTTGTCATGCGTTGCACATTGTTAGTCTGGAGGCCTTGGCCTTGACTTCTACATAGAAACAATCAACTGATGTGTGTTTTGAAAAATGTCAATGGTAGCAGGCATATTCAATCATTTCTTTGGGCTTTAAATGTTTAGCTTTTATTTCTTAATTGACATTTCATAAATTTCTGAAGTGATAAAATATACATTTTAACTTAAAGGTTCTCTTTAACCACCTCTAAGTTGTTGGTTCTTTGGTTTCTTATTTATTTGATAATGATCTTTTCTTTACTAGATGCCTTAAAGCTGTGTTGGTTTGTGGTTCTGAAGGGTGGTATGGTAAGGATAAGGTATTTGTAATATTATCATACTATCTTGGCTGGTGCTTTCTTTATGCTCCATTTGATAGTTTTGAGATGGAGGTCCTGTTACATGGTTATTATATTTGGGGACATTCTTGAAAATGAGAATTTTGAGGGGTTTGCTTCCCTGTAGGAGCTACCATGGGGTTATCTAACTCCTTGAAGGTTGACTTGATATTTTGATACCTATTACTTTATCATTTTATTACTGAGGTTACGCTGAGTGGGTTGTGGTGGAAAAGCCTGGAATTTTATAAGTACTTTCTTTTTGCCTTTCAAAATATCATGAGAATCCAGTTTGTGTGATTTGATTGAGAGCATTGTTATAGTGGTGGGCATACATGGAGAGTGAGATTTTTTAAAGAATTAATAGTTATGAGGTTAGCAAGTCCAGATAGTTGGATGCTGCTCTATCTCTTTTGTTCCTTTCCTTTCGTGTACGCATGTGCATGCATGCTTTTTGGGGAGCTTATTTCATGTTGGAAATACTGCAAGTGTTGGGATTGGAGGGTTGCAACAGCCGGGGCAGCACGGTGATGCCATTGGGAACTGTTAGGCACTCAAAATGCCTTCCTCAACATACACATGCACAAATAGCATGTGCTTGTGAGAATTGCCAATATTTATCTTTTTGGGGCATTATTCTTGTTTCTCTCTTAATAGAGAGCGGAGAGAGTCAATTGAGTTTTCTTAAAGATGATTGCATGCCATGCTTTCAATCAAGGTTTTAAAAGTTGGTTTTGGTCCTTCTCATAGAATTTCAAGTTTGGCAGTTTCACTTTGAGTCTTGTAATTTGGGTCAGAGAAGTTAAAAGAGATAAAAATAGAAAAATAACAAAAAAGTCAAGAAAAGTTATTTCACAGTCAAGAAAAGTTGTTACATATTATTTATTATGTTTTCAGTTCTCTAGGATCATTATTTGTGTAGTTTGGTTAGGTTAATTTAAAGTTTAATGCATTAGATATCTTATACTTTAATTATTTCCTATATTTCCCCCCTTTTAGAATTTCATCCTCTAATTTATTTCTATATATTTCATTTTAATAACCATTTAAGAAAGCAAAAAAAACTGTCTAAGCAGATCTCTTTTATTCATTTTAGTAACACATTGGAGCAAGAAAAGCGCCATCTGAGCATGCCTCATTCTAAGCCATTAGCCATGTAATCACATTTCATTCTATTTCTAAGCTAGAAAAAGAATCTAAGTAAAACCCGATTATTTCATTAAAATATCTTATTTAATGTATCAATTTTTTTCCCTTATGAGAGGGAAAAAACTCATCTAAGAAAATGAAGAGTTACAAGAACATGTGATGCTTTCTGATTTGTAATGACACAGCATGATTACATCTTTCCCACCATAACAAAGATTGGCCAAAAATAATGTAATTAGATTACTAGAGCCTTTAGGTAAATGCTGTTAAACACTATTGACAAATTGTAGAAAATTTTAGATGATATCAAGCATATTATCTATAGTTGTTAAAAAAAGTAGGTTTGGTCAGTTCTGGCCAAAATTGACAGAAACAAAATTTCAAATACCATCAAATAAATTATAAAGTTTGGAGAGTGTATCTTGCACTAATTTTAACACTGTTTAATACTCCAAAGCTCCATGCTACCACCAAAATGCCGACAAGATGCCTGCTGTCCCAGATTCTCCTATCCTACTGTGTAGCCCATAACCCACAGAATTTAGATAAGTACTTCATAAAGAATCAAACCAGGCTTAAAAAATGCTGCTAGACTCTCAACTTGCTTGCTTTTCCGGAATAACCAAAATCTAGTGTTCCCAAGAACATGACGCTTTGGAAATGAGAAACCCTTACAAGGTAAATGAGGTGCATCAGATGTACTTCCCTTGCAGTTCTTCCTTGCATTCTCTTTTTTTTTTTGTAAGAATTCCTTGCGTTCTCTTAGCTGACTTAGAGCTGCTCATTGAATTCCTGCTGCTTTCCCTTTTGGAAGTCGTGTTGGTGGTCAGCATGGAAAAACTATCTTAAATACGGGTGAATCTTGTTTGATAAAGAAAGTGCCTTCTTACGAAAGCCCTTCTGACCATCCGATTTAAGTTGCTTCCATTATTGTCTGGCATGACCAGGCTATTTTGGGGATGGCAATGGGTCAGATATGGATTGGGTCTGCTCATATCCGTATCCGTGCCACAAGTAAAAACTCCATATCCATGCCTATCCCGTACCCATCTCGGGTCGGGTCGAATAGAGATGCAGGTCAGGTCGGATTGGATATATAAGAGGGGTTGGTTGGGACGGATTGGGTACAAGCAAACAATATAAAACCATTATAATTTTCAAAAGGGTATATGTATTAAGGTTATATCGGATCGGGTTTGAGTTGGGACATACCATTATCCATACCTAATCCAAATCCACTTTGGATACTTTTTCTATAATCCGTACCTATCTTGGTTCCAATCGAATCGGGTAAAATCTGCCCCATTCGGGTCGGCTAAAATTATCAACCCTGGGCTATTGGGTAAATATGCTATTTTTGCTTAATATGAATTCAATTAGGCTATCATGCCTTCGTCTGTGAAAATGTAATTCATTATAGTCTTGCTATTATGTAACATATATCCTGAACTTGTTTTTGTCAATATTTTTTTAAAAAAATATTATTTTTTTATAAATTGTGATATATTTCATCATTTTCTCATTGTAGACATGAATGGGCATGCTCACTATTATCTATTTGATCATTATTAATTTATTTGTTTACCTTTGTTTTAGTTGAATTCTGGAAAAGTTGTAGCAGTAGGCCCTGGTGGACTTGATAGGGATGGAAATCTTATCCCGGTTTCGGTGAAGGAAGGAGACACGGTCCTTTTACCTGAGTACGGAGGAACTGAAGTAAAACTCGGTGACAAGGAGTAAGCTCAATTTCTTTTTCTCCCACAGTTTCTTTTACATTTTAATGCCAAGCAGATGTATATGTTAGAAATCTGGCTTTACATTAGTTACAAGATTTAGCGGTGATTGGTTGATGGATATGTGTTTTGTTGGGTTACACACAGATCAATCATATCAGCAGTTTTGGAGACTATGGGCACCGTCCTTCCATCTTCGGTTTTGGGCAGGGCTTGTACCCTTTTTCTTTTTCCTTTGTTTCTTGGTGCTCCTCTCTATCTTAATTCCTCTGTGTATGTTTATTAAAGTTTTCATTCACTATTGATCAATAAAACGTAGAAATGTGTCTGTATATTTAATTTTCAGCTTGTATGAATAGAGAAACTTGTTTTTGCTTTAAACTTTATGCTCGTGAAGACAAAGGCTTTGCGAGTTTGCATAGGCCTTTTTTTTGGACACAATTGTATTATGCACAGTTGTGTTTGCCTGCAAGCTTGCTGTATATCTTTGTTTAAGGTTGCAAGACATTGCATTGATAGATAATGAATACTGTAAGCTGCACTTTACCTTGTCAAACAACTTTACAGTTCGGAATTTCCCAGTTATATTAGCTTTTGAAGTAATGCATGGGCTACTTCGCAGATTTCTTTTCTTCTTTTCCTGTCGTTGTTTATAATACTGCAATGAAAATTGGAGCTACTGTAACTCTTCATTCCGATCCCAATGACCACTAATTTTATTGATTTCGTTTCAGGTATCATCTGTTCAGGGATGACGACATACTGGGAACACTCCATGAGTGATAGGTACATCCGGCAGCTAACCAGATTCACACTATTAGCTCTATATTCTAGCTGTCAAAGTCAGTGGGATGTATCATGATTGAACCAGGAAAAGGCCACTTTAAAACAAAATTTTGAGAACATGCTCGGTCTTTGATGTCATTTGATGCACAAAACTAAATGTTTGCATTGAGAGAATTAATATTCAGTTGCCAGTGGAAATTTATCTTTGCTATTTACATTGATGGGCGTTGTTCTTCAATCTTTAACATTAGAATCAGCTTCTTATGGAAAGTAGTACTAGTTCATATTGTGGGCTTTTCAGGGTAATTTGGGTGTCAGATGTGTGCTGGTGGACTAACTTTTTCAATGCCTGGGCAGGATTCGGCGCACACACTTAACCTCTACTTTGTTGGCATGCATAAGCCTGCATAGGTCTATCATCTGAATGCTTCCTAGCTAGGTGGCGTGCATTTGCCATTAGCACTGCCCTTTGCCCCACACAAGTACGTTATGATTCTTTACTCTTCAAGGTGTTGACCATAATGGCGAACTGAGTGCTTTAAAGCAAGCTCACACACCTTGGCTTGGCCATGAGATATTTCCAGTTCTAGTCTGAGATAATCATTGGTGGCTGTTTCTAGGGGTGTAATTTAGCTGTGCTTGATGAAACTTGGGTCTGATCAATTTTGTTTGATTAATTTCAGCTTTTGAACTGAGTTCAAGTGTGCTCCATTTGAGCTGACATTTAAATTAAATCGAACATGAGTTCGATTGATCACCTTGATGTGAGATTGAATCAATCTCGGCTCAAGAATCCAAGCCAGTGGAACTTTCTGAGTCTTAGGTAAGTTGTGTTGGCCCATAAATCGTTCGAGAACGATGACTTCCTGCTGGCTGCTACCTAACTCTTGCTGCCAACCTTCTCCCTACTTTAAGAAATTATAATTCTCACCTATAAAACCTTCTCTAGAGTTCATGGCCCAGCGACCAAAGGAGTCCTAACTTTAGTTATGCTATTAATTGACCTAGTCATGAGTTATGATAGAGTTGTCTTCCTCCTTGTGGCAAAGGCGGGGCTCTTGACCAGGACCAACTCTGGGTATCCTTGAAGTCGAATATCCGGAAGTCTTGCCTCTGATCCATGCATCTCATCAAACTTTCTGACCATATATCTCATCAATTACCATCCTTCCCTCATGATCATGGCTGCCCGGACGAACAATCATCACCAGAATATGGTATATGGGACCATAAGTAGCTCTCATCAGTCCCCACAACACAAAGTTGCACTCCTTGGGGTTGTTCAATTGACCCAACGCTTTAAACAAATGTTGCTAACCTCAGACATCATTCTTGCGTACAATTTTTTTTTTTTTTCAATAACATTAGTTGGAGAATCTTGTAAGTAATTTGCTAAGGGCCATCTACTTCGAACTTTGAAGCCATATCAGAATCTCTTAGAGTAGTCCCCTTACATCTCCTGGATTCTTTGCTATCTTTCAGTTATGGCCAACATGAGGACACGTCCGTCTGCAATGCGTCAAAAAGCAGGTGTCCATTTGGATTGCGAGCATACATGCTTATGATGCCTCTAATCAATGAGAAGGTGATGCAGGGATTCTTTGGGGAAGAAGGTTTGGCTAGAAGCAACTGGTAACATGGACTCCAACCAAGGACAGCAATGACCGAGCTTTTTAAAAACCTTTTTTTTTGGTACATCCACATAAAAGATCATAGCTGAACGGAAAACAAGCAAAAAAAACAAGTGCATTGAAACACAAACAGCTAAAAGTGTCGACAAACACCAGCACCATATGCATCAGCCTTTCGAATGAAGAAGATCAGCATGAAGTTAAAAAAGTAAAAAAAAATCTATTCAGAAAATTGGATGAAGGCATGATTTGAAATGGCTTAGTTTACTAGGTGAGCTAGTTGGCATATGGGGTGTACTTGGGAAGGATAGTTCTCCTGAGAGCATAAGTGGTTTGGAGAAAATTTAAAATCCAAATCAATCCAAACTGAACTAGAGGATTGGATCGGATTTTTGAATTTTGATTTTAGATTTAGAGTCAATTTTTAAAAATTTTAAACTTTGGACTTAGATTTGGATTTAATGTTATAAATTTAAATCCAATCCAAAGTCCAAATTAGG
>KE504930.1:197344-221433 GCA_000441515.1 Elaeis oleifera
ATATATATATATATATATATATATATACACATATATACATACATATATATATACATATATGTATATCTCCCTTGCTTGTTCCCCCATTCCAAAAGAAATATGAGGGAAAAAGCCCTTGCCATTAATAGGCACTTAAAAATCAATTATACTAAACCATTCCGTCACAATGAATATCATACAGCACTCAATCAATTAAAATATTATTTAAATTATAAATATACATATTATTTTTATTTTAAATAATCATAATTTTTTTTTCTTTTGATCCTTTAGCACTTCATTCTATTGCCACAACTAATATTGGTTGTCATAATAATCAGCAATTAATTGGCTCCGTCATATGGGAAAATAATTAGTGATATCGATACTAAAACAACAACCTCTAATCTATAATCTATTCGATTTTAGTATATGATGGTATAAGATGGAAATAAAATCAGTATGATACATCAAAATCAAAATTAATATACAAATAAATAATAAAAAATTATATTTGTTCAAACATCTTAAAAGATATATAAGTGGTGGTGACAATTGATTTGGGTTGGATTGGATACAGATCGAATCAAAAAATCATCAATTCAAATTCGATCAATTTATTAAACGTACTAAAAATTTAAATCTGAATTTGATTTGTTTATTAAATAGACAACTGATGTTATATACATAATCTAAAAGTTAGGTTCAATAAATTAAACAAATTAAGTAAGATTTTAACGAATTAAATAGATTAGATGGATCAGATCAAATAAAAATAATTTAGTTAAATATATTTTAAATAGATTAAATATATTTTAAATAAATTAAATAAATTAAATAGATTAAATAAATTATTTAACTCAATTTAATTTAAATATTAAATAAATTAAATAGATCATGTATCTTAAATTTAAATTTGATCTATCTATTAAATATGTTAAATAGGTTGATTTATTTACGATTCGAATCTATTTAATTTAATTGAAAATATTTAAGGCAGGCTGAATATGATTTGGGTTGACGAGTTGGATCAGATTTTGCCGGCCTTAGATGGGACTTCGATTTGAGCCACGAAAGAATTCAGAGAAGCAGGAGTTGCAACAATTCCAAAAGTGAAACTAGCAGGCAGTTCATCCCCATCTGCAACGATATATCCCGCCGCCCCTTCAGACTCCACCCGTATGATCAAGATCGGACAGCCCTGGCAACGACCAACCGGATTCGTTGGGAAGCCTAATGGCAATCCCCGCAATTCACGGTAACTAGGAGGCATTCAATTCCAGTCCGACTCCAAAAGAAGCGAAACGTGGCGCCAGGTGGGCCCTGCCCAAAAGAAGCAAGAGGAATTAAGCGAAGCTTCTTTTCCTTCTCCCTCTTCCTTTCGATTTCAAAACGCTGTCCGCCCGATCGAACTCACCAAAGAATTAAAAAATTCTCCTTTTCTCGTTGTTCGAATTCCCTCCGACCCTTCGGTTCCTTCGTCTTTATTCAAAGCGGAATCAAGAGAAAAGGAGTTAAATTTGAAGAGAGATCGAAGCTTTTTAAGTGTCCTGTGGATTCTAGTTTTGTTTATTATTTTTTTAAGACTGCGACTTAGGGTTCTTCTCCAGCTGCAACTTCTCGTATTTTTTTCATTCCAATCCGTTTTGTTTCGAGTTTGCTCGACTCTTCTGGCGCTTCTGATCGGTAAGTTTGAGCTGGATTGAGCTTGGTTGGTGCCACTGTTTCTTCATGATAAATTAATTGGTATTTGAGCTTTTCTGGAGGCGTTGACACGTTGTAGTTGAAAGATTGTTAAGTTTGGTTAAATTTTGTTATCGAAATTAATATATTAGATGAGTTCGGTTAATCTTGACGTGAAGCAGGGAATCTTATAACGCAAGTCGTTAAAATTCGCGTTTTTTTATTATTATTGATGTTTGCTGTTATTTTGCACGAACATCTTCTTGGTCTTCTTTTGGGTTCGTGTAATCTTTTTACTATCAGAAATAGAAGGAATTGCTATTGGATTAATTAAGTGGAGAAGGTTTTGATTTTTTTGAGATGTTTATGTATTATGAGTGGAAAAGTTTGATTTTTTTTAATGTTTTTGGTGTTTAGTTTAATACAGAGAGGTAGAACTTGGAGTTTGACAGGATCTTTTTCACTTACTTATTGTTGGAAATATAATTTATTGTATGTTATTTGTTGGAAAACAGAGCTTTAGAAGTTTGGCACCGATGACGAGGGTGACGCGCGATTTTGGAGACTCAATGCAGAAGGAGGCAATTCATTTGGTATCATCCGATGTAAACTTTGTCTCGGGACGGTTTCCGGATTATCAAATAGGAGCCAACAACATAATTATTGAGCCAGAGGACAATCCTCGTGTTCCCTCCCTCAAAGAGATTGTTGCAAAGGAGACAGCCCAGCTGCTGGAGCAGCAGAAACGTCTCTCCGTCCGTGACCTTGCGGATAAATTTGAGAAGGGTCTGTCTGCTGCTGCCAAATTGTCAGATGAGGTTTCCTTCCCATTCTTCGTTTGCATTTGTAAATTAATGTTATTTGTAACATAAATCTGTCTGCCAGAGGATATGTTATGTTAAGCCTTCAGTTCTTTAGTCATGTCAGAATAAATCCATTTTTTTGCCTAACTGTCGTATGGAATTATTATCTTAATGTTTCTTCTTCTTCTTGCAAATTAAGTGTAATTAATGGGTACTTAAACTATGTGAAAATGTCTTATTATCTGATATATCTTCTCTTATATATTCTATTATCCTTTATACCGAAAAAATCTTATATCTAGCAACTATGCTTAAATTCTTGCTTGGTATTTCAGTCAAAGTGGAGAGAAGTGGCTTCCTTGGATAGACATGTCCTTTTGAAGAAACTCAGGGATGTACTGGATCAACTGAGAGGCCGAGTGGCAGGTCGGAATAAGGATGATGCTGATGAGGCCATTTCTATGGTCAGTTCAATTTTTCCTGATTTGTTTCTCTTGTGCATGCATTCTATCATCTGCACATGTATGCCTTACATTTTTCAGATCAGACTGCAGTCCTGTGGCCTTTTTGCATTGAGCATTTTTTACAATTTAGAATCAACAAAGCATGCAATTCTGGAATTCTTTTGTGCAGTTTGCGTCGTACGAGCAGAGTTTTGCTGCATATCCTGTTTACATATAAAAGCACTCTTGGAACTAGGCACATGAGACCATATTCCATTACTGCAAAGCCTCTGGATGCTTTATTTAATTAATAAAAAGTCTGCATTAGAGTCTGCATGCCTTTAATTCTTCTATCTCATTCGGGTGGGGGGGAGGTGTCATGTGTTATGCATGGCATGTAAGTCCGATGCAGCATGCAGCTCCTATTCTGAATTTACATGTAACATTTTGAAGCCAACACATAGAGCCAAATTGTATTGAAGACAGTAGGAACTACAGCTGCTTCCAAACAGAATGTATTGGAGGAAGTATTGTTAAATATCTCAGATTGTAGAACTACATGGGCTTCCAAACAAAGTGTATCCCATGAGGCTTGTTAGATCAATGCATTGGCTTTAGGAAAACAACTGCTAGAGATCTCTCGTCACTTTCCCAGTTTTATATACTTAATTCACTTCCTGTTCGTGCTAACTTAGAATAAGTTGAAGTCAAATGTGACAAGATGCTACACTGCTTGTAGGTGGAAGCTTTAGCAGTTCAACTGACTCAAAGAGAAGGAGAGTTGTTTCATGAGAAAGCAGAAGTGAAAAAATTAGCTACTTTTCTCAAACAGGTAATGTCAAAGAACTTCGAAATCTTAAGCACTTCAGAGCAGATAGAAACTAATATACAGATATCTTTTATATTTGTATTACCGAATGCTTTATGACCATGAAGTTATTTTCTTCATTTAAGATTACACTGAGTTCGTGTCATTCTTGTTGCTTCCAGGCTATTGAGGATGCAAAAAAAGTGATTGAAGAAGAAAGGGCTTTTGCTCATGCAGAAATTGAAAGGGCAAGAACAGCAGTACAGAGAGTTGAAGAGGCCCTTCAGGAGCAAGAACAAATGCCCAGAAGTGTGGAGAAGCAGGTTGGTGTGGGAAGTTCCTCATAAATTGGTCTTTTTGCTTGCCATGGACCGACAGCTAACTAACAAGCCAACATTTAGAAAGTGGAGACACATTTACTGGCTGCTGGATAAATTTTATGAGGGGCCTTCTAGCCTTGGAGTTTTGGATCTGATCATGCTTGCTACTCTTTTAACAGACTTTGTTGTTTGTTTTAATATAATTTTATCTCTCAGTTCTCTTTGTATAAAGGTTACATATTAATTTTGTAGGAGTTGGAAGAATTAAAGAAAGAGATTCGAGAGGCCAGAAGAATCAAAATGCTGCATCAACCAAGCAGGGTACTTTTCTTTCTTTCTTTTTTTTTTTTAATTTTTATTTCTGCAAACGTTCAACTTAGACTATAAATGGCACATGGTTTTGTTTCTGCTTTGTTGCATTAAAGATGTTGTTTAAGCTGCTCTTTTATTAGCTCCAATGACACTTTCATTCAGTGCTGGCCATATTTGTACTTCCTATGCTTATATCTTGCTAATAAGATAACTATACACTTTCAATAGGTAATGGACATGGAACATGAACTTCAAGGACTGCGAATGCAGATTGCAGAGAAGTCGGTGCATTGCATTCAGCTTAAGAAAGAGGTTTGTTTTTGATCACATTGACTTATGTTCTAATATAATAAAAGCAATCATTGATTTTGTGATATCCAACTCTATTTATTTTGTTGTATGCTTCTTTTACCCATCATTTCTGTTGTCTATGTTGATTCTTTAACTCCTACACTTGCTTTATACATGTCCAGAGTTATGGAGATCATAATGTTGCTGACTTATTGTGAACTAATCATGCTGAATTATATTGGTTTCATATACTGTGACTTTCAACTTTGATACTTACCTCTTTTCCCATGGTTCTGCTTTCTGTAGTAAGCGGATGCTAACCAGTACTGATAATTCAAATTTTATTTTAGTTAACATAATTGTAATTGCATATAACTGAATCGTGTTGGTATTCACAAGTTTCGAATGAATGGTGTGTCAAGCATTATTCATTGGGAACAAAGATCCATCTCTGTGTATATGCTACCAACAGGTAGAAATATATTGACAATGGCTGAATGTTTGTTAAATCTTTAATTTTACCAGCTTGCGGTGATGAAAAGCTTGAGGAGAACAAGTCAAATTTGTATGAGCTTGAGGGTTCTGAAAGTCTAGGGTCATGTTTACGTATTGTTGCTCGAACAGGTCCTGCTCCAGACATCTCTAATTGCTCTATTCAGTGGTACCGAACTGAGGGAAGCAAGAAGGAATTAATTTCAGGTATATGAATCTGATATTTTTTCTCTTAACTGATCTTTCTACAAGTTAAGTTTTGCATGACCCATTATTATAAGCGAAGCAGTTCTTACCTTCAGCTATTCTCTCAATGTGCATCTCTTTCCTTATGGCTTTTCAACAGATGATGCATCTTTTGTGACCTTGCATACTAGAGATGCATCATCACGTCGAGATGCTGTAAGATTAACTCGAAACATTAAAAGGAAGACAACAAGGCAAGGAGATTACAAGTTGAGAAGGCTGTTGATAAAGGATCCTGGATACCAAAAATAAAAGCAAGCAGAACATGTTTAATGAATGTAATAATATATCAAAGTGGTATCACAGGGATGGAAAGATGACTAAGATTGTTTCAAATGCATTAAAATATCAACAAGAGGATAAAATAGTGAGATGCTATGTAATAAGATATATCAACAAATTAGCATGATCTTTGTTCTGGGGCAAAATCACTGACTGATAAACACAGAAGGGTGAGGAATAATGTTTGGGCTGGAAAAGATGTTTCATTGGCAGACTGAAGGCCCATATGACCTGAGAACTCAAACTTTTCATAACAGGCTTCCTCTGCCAAGAGTCTTGGTTTCCGAAAGTGTCCGACACCTCAACCTCCAAAATCTTAATGTGGGGATACTTCTGCACAATGCAATATATATTAAGTAAAAATACGGCTATATCAAAATATACTGATTAAATTCACTAGTATCAATAGAATTTTGAATTAAAAGGAATTTACATTTATGCCCTAATAACATTAATCAAAAGAAAGACGTATGTATGATGCTTTAACAGAAGAGTTTGGACGTTGCAGGCTAATACCATTTGTCTAAATAGTTTAGAGTTCAGGTATCATCAATTGCAATGAGGCGAGTTTTGACATGACACTCCAAAAAGCCATGCCTAATGCTGCCACTTTAGCTCATGTAAGTGGGGCACTCAATTTTTAGAGTTTGTGTAGCTTCATGCAGTATCCAAGTTTCCTACCCCAAAATTCTGAAAAACTGAATTGCCTGGGTAACACACTAACGCTTCCACACCTTGGTGGTGGCTTAAGTAGGTAAAACTAAGATAGGGTCTTTTTGCTGATCAGAACTTAATTAAGGAAAGAAAAAGAAGAGGATTAGAGAAGAAAGAAGAAAGAAGAAGAGAGGTAGAAATGATGCTGGAGGGATTCTACCTGAAGAACATTTTTCAGATCTCCCTTCGGTCTGATTTGCTGCTGTAATCTGCAAGATGTACAGGCATATAGGGCTAATAACAGACCCAATTGCAATCCAAGTTCTGCCCGTATCTGTGTTGCAGAACACAATTCAATATGTTTTACTCTTTACTTTAACTGGAAATGTTGATTAAGTAGCAGCATATGACAATAAGGGAGAGAAGTTAAAGAGAGAGGAATAACCAGAAGGGCTGAGCTGGCACCTTCCTTTCTTTATTCTCACATGCAAACACAAGGAACTGTGTGGGATTTCCTGGTTCACGTATGTCCATTGTGCCATTGGGCAGCAACTCTTCCCTAAACTCGTGTCTTTGGGGGACTCAAACCACAAATAGGGAATAGTTCTAAAGAAACCATTAGTAAAAGGGACATCCAGCACTAAAAATATTCCCAAATGGATATGACAAATTGAAAATGAACCTATACAGTACTGAAAATCTTGTATAGGGTTTTGGGCCTGCCAAGTTTACTTCCTAAATACCATGAGTTTTTGTTGAGCATATCTTATCAAGAAATCTGTTTCACAAGTTCTTGATGCAAATATGAGAAAATAGCCATTATGATCTTCCCAATTCCCATCCTTTTTATCATAAACCCCAAACTACTGTGCTCTCTCTCTGGTCCTAATCCCCAACACCCCCCCCTCCCACCTCCTCCTCTATCTCTAATCTTGCACTTCCATGTTTATCTTCCCCACAACCCTCCTCTCTCTGCCCCTCCCTCTCCTCACCTCTCACCCCTTCCCCCACTACCCATCTCTTAATCATCTCCCTTCTAATATGCTTATCTCATTGTCCCTATTCTCTCTCCCTATCCCCTCATAATTGATTCAAAAGTTTGGCATGTGTTCTGTCCATCTTGCTTCTTAAACAACCATCCTCTATTGTTTAGGAAATCTTATATGGAAAGAATTGAAGATTTAATTACCTAGGCAATATTGCTATTGTATTCTTAAATACATATAAGAAAGTAATAGAAGATAGAAGATAAAAAATCAATTTTGTTTTTATTTTGCCATAACTTTTTGAAGTTATATAACAGATTTTTGCTTATTAACCTTTGCAGTTCATTTTAATTTTATTTATTTATTTATTTTCTATTTAACATGCATTTACACATGCCTATATGGTAGACTAACCAAACGAGGATTAAACCATGGCACCTAGGCTGGGCTTTTCTCTGTTCATCATGTTTTGGCCAAAGGCTTCAATCATGCTGGTCCTCAGCTGATTTCCAGTCACACAAGTGTAGGTGCATGAACCATGGAGAAGAAAGAAAGAGAAGAAAATAGGAAAAGAAGCAGAGACCGGGGTGGGGGGGGGGGGGGTGGTTGGGGAGGGGAGCTGAGACACCTGATTTCTTCTTTAAAGAAATATCTTTCATTGACTGTATCTGAAGTATATCTTGATATTATATTCCCTTTTCCCTATCATAGAAGAACTTAAACCCCCAGAATAGGTGCCTTAACTTGGGGACAATTTATGTAGATTCTTATTTGGCCAATGATGAGCCAATGATTCAGATGTCCTGTTGTTGAACCTCATCAGTATCTAAAATTTATACAAGTATAACTCCAAAAAATACAAATAATAGTGAAACTTTAAATAATCAGTCGGTTATTAATGGTGTTCGAGAATTTTCTATTGTTTTGTGAGATAATGAATAATCAAATACATGTAATCTACTTCCATTTCTGATACTCTTCTTTTCTTCTAATTCTTGTCTACAATTCTGCTAACAAGCATATTTATCCTCTTTATATAATTCTTACTTATAGTTCTATAAAGCACATTTTGAAATCATTTCTGTTTGTTCCATGCTAATTATGGCCTATTATTGTTTCAACTTTTTTGTAACTCGCAGGGGCAACAAAGACATTGTATGCTCCAGAACCTTTTGATGTGGGACGATTTTTGCAAGTGGAGATTGTTTAAATGATGAAAGGTTCATGGCGGCAACAACCAGTCCGATAGAACCTGGTTTGTCCCTTTAATTTTGATAGGATATTGTCCACTATAATATACTGCTTGTTAAGTAATTGTCTTTTCATCATTAGTGTTGTCATAGCTCTATGAAAATTTCTGAAGATATGTGTGGGAAGTTCTGGTTCTTTGAGCTTTTAGTTGTGTGATTTCCTTTGCCAAAGCAAGTGTTTGGAAATGAATTTAGTGATGATATTTCATTTAAGCATGCGGATGCTCTACATTTCAAGATAATACCATGCAGAAATTATGCACAGTATTATCAAAACATGTGGATGCTCTACATTTCAAGATAATACATGTCAAAGCATGTGGATGCTCTATTGATTTTTGATACTCATACACAAGCATATACATATATGCATCCATATGTACATATAAATGGACCTATTTATTTCATGGGAGTCTGATAAAATTATCCTAACTTCGTTATCCTAAACAGCTGCAGGATTGGGAAGCTATGTGGAGGCACTTGCAAGGAGGCCAGAAACTGAGTTTAATGTAAGATTTCATGCTTCTTTTTGCCACCTTTTATTAAGCTATGCA
Organism: Elaeis oleifera; assembly: GCA_000441515.1. Lineage (NCBI taxonomy): Eukaryota > Viridiplantae > Streptophyta > Magnoliopsida > Arecales > Arecaceae > Elaeis > Elaeis oleifera. The sequence goes on from KE504930.1 coordinate 206,448, forward strand.
TGTATCTGTCCTGATAGCAAATGGGGCCTCTTTGACAATTCTAATTAGAGGAGCCAACTTTCTCGTGCACATCAGTCCTGTCAAATATCATTGGTTAGGTCTTTCTTATTTCTTGTTTTTCCCCTCTCTAATTTTATTGTATTTTTCATTGTGTATTTATTTACTGAATGGTCCTCATGTTACTCTTCAAAAAGAGAAATGTTCATCAACAGATATGTATTTAATGACTTAATTAATTGGATAATTTCTTTATCTTAACTAGCCTTCACTTTACCATAAAGAAGTCGATAGTCATAGTGAGGTTTTAATGCTGCAGGGTAACCTTGCTGTATCTTGTTTAACTTCCCTCCCAATAATTCTGTCATTTTCTTTCCATGGTCATACCTCCATCATGCAAGTAATTTTTCCAACTTTTACCACTTATATCCAGGTCATTTTTAAATTTATCTATTCTTTTCAACCTAGATTAATACTCTAATGTGTCTGATACAATTCCTGTCTTTTAATGCCTATGGAGACGCAATCTTTGCCTATTTCTTTGCTTCCTTTTGGTACTTCTGGATAGGGTATATCATATCATATCGAACCAGGTGGTATGGGACATATGATACTAGTTCAATACCGCTATGCGGTTTTTGGGGGGGAGGGGCATACCGATACTTATTATACCGAATCGGCCCCATATTGATGCAATAACATGGTGGCATTGGTACGGTGCTCGGTATTGAGACGGCATAGCCTGGTCCTGGGGCTATTGGATCTTGCCATGTATAAAATGTGAGCTATTTAGACCACATGTACAAATCAATGTCCTTACCGCACAAGTCCTTATGTATTTATGGCTTCTCTATCACCTAAAGTCAAGTGTTGATGAAAAATATGCGGGGCAATAGTTTATCTTGACAGCCATCCAGGTTTTCTCTGCTAGTGTCCTTATAGCTTTCAAGACTTGGATGGAAGTAATGAGAAGTACTTCCCTTTCGGAGAATACGTCCATGGATGAGAACGAGAACAAATGGGCTGTAGGACTTACATGTGGAATCCAAGTAGTTGGGACCTCTTAAGAGCTACTTGATTCATTCTCATCCTAGAATTGAATTTCTTCAACATTTTATAACAAATATTCTAAACAATGTTATCAGTATTTCTGAAGTCAGTCAAGCATTTAGATCTTCCTTGGAATGGATCAAGCATTTAAGGAAGCCTATTCTTCCACATTGAATTCCTTCAAAAATCCATGGACTAGTCTGAGGTCCTCTTGGCGTTTCTTCTTCTTCTTCATCATCATCTTCTTAAATCAAAGTATGCATGCTCTTAGGTTTGTTGTCAAGAGAGATACTATTGAAGAAACATTCCAATAGTCAAGATGTTGATTGAGCAGCATGTTTTGGAGATCCATTTTTAACCCACAAATACTTTTGCGATGATCAAGTTCCTGAGCTATCAAAAATGATGTCTTATGATGATCATTTTGATAATGTTGGTCTTAATGTGCTCCGCAATAAGAATACTCCAGCATTTCCAGTTGTCCGCTAATATAGTTTCAGTTATACTTTTTTTCCTGCTATTTCTTACAACACCATACAAACCAAAGTAGTTAGTAAAATAGCTCATCATATGTGCATACATACATACATACACGTATGTATGTACATATGTATGTGTATGTATGTATGTATGTACAACCTTCTGTTTACAGGATTTTGAAGCAGTGGGGCGCTACTTGTTTCAAAAATTCAGGTCTTAATATGCTATATTTGTCTGGCTGCTTTCTTCATGATAAGGGCTGCTTTAGAGAGGATCAACATGTTTTCTTATCATGTGTTAACAATATATGATGCTTCTGTTCTGTTGGTTTCTGGGTTGGCTCAATTTTTATGACTGCTTTGATAGGTAAGGAAAGATTGATATACAAATGGACTTGTAACTGACACTTGTTAGAATGCATTTGGTGTTTTCGAACAGATACTTCGATGTTTGTTATGTTGTTTTCAGGTGGTTGTCACCCAAATGAATGGTCATGACTCTCTCTCACGGTCTATTCATGTGTTTCATGTGGGAAAGATGAGGATGAAACTTCGTAAGGGGTGGAGTACCAAAGCAAAAGAATCGTATTGTGCTTCAATGCAGGTAGCAACCTGTCCTGAAGTATGAATCCTTTGCCTTAGGAAATGATGCACTTAACTTTAAAATATCCAATATTTCTTTAATCCAACTACATAGGAAATACATGTCATGTCTTGACTTTTAACTGGGCAACCATGTTTAGATTTCGGCTTGCAGAGGGACTTTTTCTTTCAACCGGTAATCCGGATGGAACTTGTTATAGGTGCACCTGGTCCCATTTCCACAAGTTTGTATGTTAAAGCAGTCTACTATTGCTTTGATGTACTTGGATACGTGTTCCACCATTGCTATATAATTCATAATACAAATTTCTACACAATTGGTAGTGCATTATTTAGAGCCTAAATGGATACCTTATCCATGTGTCCATATGATCATTCACAAACAGTTCAAAGTCGCTTAGTGGTGTGAGGGAAGCAATTAGAAAGGGCTGAGTTGGTTGTTAATCCTGTAAACCCTAAATTTCTTGGATACTGAAAATTGTTGTTCAAGTGAATCCAGTAAAACTGAAAATCTAGGATTGCAACCATTTCCCACCTGTACTTTAGATATCATACAAAAAGGGTCACATGACATCCCATTGATGATAGAGAAATTGGTGTCTTATGATGGTTTAAAGATTTCCTTTCATGAGTTTCATGTTCCCTTTGTCTAATGCAATTTACATTACCAACATGTACATGATTTGGATTTTATGGACATAACTGAATTTTGTTGATCAAATTGTAACATTAACATTGAACTCAAAAGTCAGCGGGTATGCCGGTGACTTGGGCTTGAATCCTGCTCTCATGATATTGGCTTGGGCTTCTTTCCATTCTGGTTCTTGGAAAAAAGAATGTGGCAAGGATGGATGTGCAAGCTAGGCTTGGAAGAGCATATCTTTAGACCATTGGCAAAGCTGACTTTGGGTTGACTTTGCCCTCTTATTTTAAGTGACAAATTATTGAGCATATATAATTTTAACTTTCCCTGTTCAATCTCCAGCTTTGTGGGGTTAGAGGTGGTGGAAATGCTGCAGCTCATTCAATCTTTTGGCAAGCTAAGAAAGGTCTCTCTTTTATATTAGCTTTTGAATCAGAGAGAGAAAGGAATGCAGCAATCATGCTTGCTCGAAGATTTGCTTTTGACTGTAATGTAAGCATCCATTCCTTACCAATAGTTCATCTGTTTTGCTTGCATAGGGCATATTAAGTTCATTTTGGAAACTCATTGGATCCGTCAGCCTAATTTTAGCTCATCTCATAGTATATTAACTCTGAAACCTATATACTCCCATTTTCACAGTTTTTGCATTTGCTGGCAATGGCCAAATTTTACACTAAATTTCTTGTCTTTATGTGATGACTACCAGATCATTCTTGCTGGACCTTATGATCGAGCTCCCACCGAGACCTCACAAAACTGATGACTTCTGTATGATTGCAAGCATGATGAGGTTGTGCAGATGTGTATTGCTATGATTGTTATAGGTGAAAGCTGATGGACTGATTGTAACTGAGGCTTCTGTTGTTTTGATTGTGCTCAGCACCGAGGCATCCTTTATTGCCTTAGCATCAAATTGTAACCATTTATTTAAAGCTATTGTATAAGCGGCCTCCATTCTGATGTGTCCAATACCAAAGCATCCTCTATTTTCTCTCTTCATTCAGGCGGCATTCTGGACAGAGAACAAGCATATTCCTGTCTTACATGTTACAGTAGTTTCCTTTTCCCTCATTATAAGATGCCTCTCATTTCGAAAGGCAAGTGAAGCACTACAAACCCTTCATATCTTTTCTTTTTTTCGGTCTCCATATATATATCAAGCACAGGTAGACACAATTAATTACTGTGTTTAGGACTTGGGCTGTGGCTAAAAAACTACCAAATATTGAACAAGCTGTTTCTTCTTTGTGCTTAAAAATCAAACTTTACCTCAATACAATGATACCAACATTCTGAAACATGTGCTTGATTCCATCTGAGAGCATAGATCCAAGGGTCGAATTTGAGAGGGCAGGAATGAAATGATAGTTTAGATAGGTTTCTGTAGTGATCTTGTTGCAGGCAACAGGGCAGACGTCTCTTTTTATCAGACAAAAGTTCAGTGTTAGGCAGTGGCAAGATGGATCATGGTTGGCAGACTCCAGTAACAGAGCACCAAAAGTATTTGTCTTGGCATAAAACTATGAGTAGAGTTAAAGAGAAAGTCAGCCATTGCAAATATAGGAAAGATTGTTGAATGGCGAATGACTTTGACTGGAAGCTGCTGAGATCACTCAAAACTTTCAAGTTACTAGCGAGCCAGCATGCCTGCAATGCTTCCTCTTGTTCAAGTCTTATTGTTACATGCTAGAAGACCTTTTACATCATTCCTCTTACAAGTCCGCTACTGCCAAGAGTCTATCCTTAAAATCTATCCTTAAAGTTTACGTTCATCTGCATACTTTGAGACATATATTTCTGTCGCTTTTTCACCCATTTCATGAGATAATAATTGGGGTCTAAGCAAATTTCTGTGTTGCGTCACTCCTTACTAGAGCGTTTGTTTTTTTCCAGGAAAAAGGAGTGGGATACTTCATCAATTCATTTCATGTGATGATCAAATGAAGATTACAGGATACTGTCATTAATTAAGATATAATGATTATGCGACCAACAAGAAATGATGACTAAAAACATACCTTTTTACATTTAACATGCATTAAAACTTAGGCATCATGCCAAGTACCTGGATGGAAGCTGATTGCTAGGGCTGGTTTGGAAGGCTAACCATCTTATCTGCATGCTTCCTCTCATGTAAATGAGACGCGTGATACCATCAGCAGTAGGGCATCCACATTACTGAACATTAGTTCGGATACCATCTCTTGCCACTATGCAAAAAGCGTTATAACATACTTGGAATAACAGTCGCCATAAACGTCTAAGACTGAAGACCTTTTTCCTTTGGGACAAAGACTGAAGACTTTCTGCCACTCGCTCCAAGGATGGAATTCAAGAATTCTATGCTGATGGTGATCCAGCGATCGGATGGCAGGAGCACATTAAAATCCTTTAGAAGGATACATTCTGGAGCAAATATACGGTGTACCAGTCAGGACACTAGGGGCATGCTGTTGTTTTAAATCACATAGCTGTAACGCACATCATAACATGAAGCAAATTACAATAACTTTGTCGATTGTGCTGAGATTTCTGCTGCTGATGTAGCACAGTAATATAATCACACTAAGTCTCATGACTTCAGAATCCTAAACCATGTTGGAACTTCAAAGGCCATTCGAAGTTGTTACACTGCATCAAATCTTTGAACGGCATGAATGGTCTCGGATAAAATCTGAACGAGAAAATCTGATAATCCAGAAGGTATTTGGCTGACCTTAAAACAGCTCAACCTAAAGATTATTGAGAAGGTGACAAGAACAAAAACATTACATTCCTTGGACGTTCCCATCCGAAAACAGCATCCACAAAACAATGTGGTAAAGATGGTCGATTATGTCAAACTTGACTCATTGAGAAGGCTTGGGAGACTTGTCGGGTAGGATGTTGTCTGGAAGTATAAGTTCTGGTGGCACTTCTCGAACAACTCCAAGCATTGAATCATACTCCTCATCCCGGCGAGCATATTCTTGCGTAGCACCTTCTCAAACTCAATCTCATCGAATGTCTTAGCATTCTCAGCAGCATGCACCTGGGCCAAATTGGAATAGCTGGTCGCTGATTGGGAAATGAAAGCAATCTCTTCTTCTGTGAGCTTCCTCAGGAACTTTGCTGGATTACCTCCCCATACCTGTCATTCAATTTTAGATTTTATTAACCAGTCAGCAAATGCAATTTTATTTAAAAGCAAAGAAAGAAAGTTTCACACAGTACGGGTGGCTACCTCCCCACATGGGATCTTTGTATTTTGCCTTACAAGGGCTCCAGCAGCGACCATGCCATGTTTTCCACCACCACCCCATCAAGCAGGATCGCACCCATACCAACAAAAGCCTCATCATCAACAGTACATCCATGTAAGACAGCACTATGACCTGTCATATTCAAGCTCTTAAACATCACCTTGGTCAATTAGCTTAAAAGACATTCCTTTTGCAGTTTGTGACAGCAATTGGATAATAAAGAGAAAAAGCCCTCTCTTCATCTTGGATGATGTTCCACTTGAATGTTTTAAGTTTTAAAAAGATTTACTAGGTGAATGATCCATCAATTTTACAGTAAAAAAATATGAAACAGAGGAGCTAAAATGAAATGGCACGGTTGAAGAATATCTTGATGGCACAACTGAATCAGTTGACAAGAATAATAGAATATTCAAATACTTACCTACAGTGACATTATCCCCAATGATGGTTGGTAGGACCTTCCCACTTATATTAGACTTTGCTACATGCACAAGTGAATTATCTTGTATATTAGTTCCAGATCCCACCCGGATACTGTTCACGTCACCTGGGCAAGGAAAGAGAGATTGTTAAACACAAATATAATTATGCATGAAGTTTCTCACTATACATTCTTTGGAGATGTCATTTACTTGAGAGAATATTGATGCCAGCAAAGATCAGTCAAAAAAAAAAAATCATGGCTGCATCTTTAAACCTGTTTATAGAGCAATTGATGCACAAAGACAATGATATAAAAAAGGGCAGTGAAATCATCTAGTATTGCATGGACATAGATATAAGAAAATAATATTTTGCAAAGTTATTTCAATGCACAAATCCTTGGCCAATCACTAAAAGAATGAATACTCACTTCTAACATGAAATAAAGGGTCAAAAATTCGTTATTCCATGAGTTCAGCTCTCCACTAATCTTTAAAAGTGGCAACCATGGAACTTCATAAGTATCCTAGTGTGTAATATGTATCCAACTCGGATATGTATCTCTATAGATTTTCAGAGTGCGATGAAGTGTTGAGGTAACCCAGCTCCCATCACATCATAGTGTACACCAATTCATGATTCATAAAATGTCTCTTCTCCGATGACTGGTCAAAACACTCCAAAATTGAGCTTAACCAATCAACAAGCCCTTTCTCTAGTATTACTAATCATCACAAAATAGATCATTTATAATAAAGCATAACATGCATGGATTCCAAAACCGATGAGATGGGATGACACAATTAGTACTGCATTGTTCCAACATGAAATTGGCACCGGGACATCTGCCAAGACATTGAAACATCACAGGATCAGGACATACAAACCATCTCGACTAGCACACCAATACCAAGGCCTGTACAAATCCCATCCCCATCAGGACAAATTTGCTTTTTAAAAGCATTGAAATGGGGCAAACTGGCATTCCTGACTGGTACGAGCTGGTCCCAACGCCGGTTCGGTCAATACCAAGTCCGTCTTGATTAGGATGACAAAATTTTCTCAAAAGAACATAGAGGGCCAAGTTGGCTGACGTGGCTTAAAGTATAACAAGTTGATCGAGCATTAAAATTGTACAAAATCATACTCAAAATAGAATTATCTGATTTAATAATAAAGGAACATGCTAAAATTATTCAACCACAGAAACATGAAAATCCAGTAAAACTAATGTAGCTTTAATGGGAAATCTGACTTCTAACCAAAAACCTTTCAATCCTGATTGCTCACACGCTTGTTCTCTGGATGGACATAAAATCAAATATTAAGTTGTTGAAGTTCCCGGTCATGAATCCTCTAGACTCTGCAAGTTTGCATCCATCTAGAAATAATTTGACCATGAGAGGTATGGACAAGGGAACAAACTTATTCTTGTGCTAGAGGCAACTCGCTTCCATTATTGATTGTTCTGTGAGACAATGATAACCAATCAGATCAATACATAGGCAACAGAATGAACGATTCCATTCATATCCATACTGCACATAAAAAGATTTTATTCCATTTACACATTAAAAAAAAAATCTCAATGTTTCATACTGGTATGGTATTGATACGCACAGCATCTAGAGATGGCACAGTACCCGCAGGTACCATATGAGAAAAAAGAACAATAGAAGCTACAAATGCTTAGAAAATCCAAATAAAAAAGGTATGAAGGTAGCAGATAAGCCAATGTAGTTCTACAACAACATATGTTAAGAAAGACCATATTGAGCTTTAGAGAAAGGGAACTAGATGGGAAAAGAATGACACTAGAATCTTAAGAACAAGGATACTCGAGATGAATGAAAGTACAATCATCAACAACTGTAGTAGGTATGTCCAGAATCTGTCAAGTGAAAACACCACAAGAGGAATCAATTTGAGAGAAGCATACTTTGGCCAATTTATGGCCATTCAATCAGGAAAGAAAGAAGCTACTAGAATCATGTGCATGAGTAAAGCACCTGTGTCTCACAAAATACAAATAGGAATCTATTGAAGTGGTTTAATTAACTAGCTTTATCAATGAGATCAATGGAAAGACAACATGACTTGAGAAGCATTTCTGTTACAAAAAGAAATGTTATGTATCTAAATAGATGATCAGGTGCCTACATAAATAATCTCCTTCCCTTCTCTTGGCTGCGACAAACTAATGATACCTTTGCAACATGGTATGATCTTATACCATCTACAATGGAATTTAGATATGGCCAATCAAAGTTTGACAACATTTTATTATCAGTTATCAACCTGAACTCAATCCTTATAATATAATGCCTAATGTCTGATCATGACAACTTTCAGCAGGAGAGGGGCTTGCCATGAAACCCAGGAACATGTTTACCCCAATTTACTGCCTTTAGACAACAGACGGTTGTTAGCTCATGCAACTATGCTTAACTCTCTTATAGATTCACCTAAACTGACTGAGAAAAACCAAACAAAGAAAAGGACATATCAAAAGTCACCATAAAATGCATTGATCAATAAATCACAAGTCAATAAACCAAAAGAACACAATCAATATGATATGAAACTCCAAATTTTTTTCTAGGATAGAAGCAGAAAACTTTTATTCAACTAATGAAATGTACTTAGAAACACAAAAGTAACATTTACACATTACTTTAAGAAGGAAACCAAGAATTTTCCCTCTGATGATTTAAACAACAATTTTTATTATTACAAAGTGATTTTAATGGAAAACTGATATAGCAAACAACACAACAAATTAATCTGGTTTTATTAATAACTCAACTAAATGAGACCATAAACATTAAGGAAATGTTAGATGCATGGAGACAACCACACTGATACATATTCATAAGATTTAAGGGGACTATGGAACATAGACAGGTGGGGGGGGGATAATTTGAATTTTTTGGGTGAAAATTTGAGATGAGTAACAAGGATATAGAAAACCAACTCAATTCCATATCTAGATCAACTGTTGACCAATGTCATTAAAAGACAATCTCAAACGAATAGGAAAATCCACATGTGGTCTGTCTTATAAATCTGGAAAAGGTTATGATATAGCAATTATTGCTTGCATGCTGAGAAAGACATGTTCATTGTATATTTGGACAGTGTTGAAGTGCTTTGGGAGAGCAAGGACTTGTCTAGAATTTGCACTCATTTGGGAGTAGATGTAGGAACAGGGAGGTGGGGCTTTCATATGTAAGGAAATTTTCAGGCAGGAGGTGAATAAATGAGATTCCACGTCTCCAAAGTCATGGGAATGAGAATCAGAAGACTTCTAGAGCAAATGGAACACCACATAGAAGTTTTTGATCGTTGAGGAACTACAGAAGGGGAGACTATCAGGTTTTAGTAAGCCACCACTTTTTCAAACTTGTTATACATGTAATAGGGAGCAATGACTAGAGCATGCACAACAAAGATTTCAACAGCTGCCTTGTGCCATGCCAATTCCAGAACCTGGCACAGGTAAGCAGGATACCTTTAATTCAATTTTAATAATCTAATCAAAAAAGACATGAAATCTTTTATAATATTTTCAATTTTGGCACAGCAAAGTGCATGTGTGGTGGTATGATGCAGCATTGCTGGCTGATGGCTAGCACACCCACTGGCACTAGAAATTGAAACCCTGATACCACCATAGGAGGGAACAGGAATCCCCTATAGAAATGAGCCTGTATCTAGGTTAGGCCTCAGTTTTACTATTTGTATTTCTAAAAGATGCATAAACTGCACAAATACAGAAGGTTCGTTGCAAGTATTATTTGCATATGATGATGTTGGTTGGTGATTAAAATGGATACTGGGGAGTAGTTTTACAAGAATAAAGGTATTTAGGTTGAATCAATATAGAATGCATGAGCTGGAAGGTTATTGATAGTAGATGTAAGAGTTAGGGCAGATATCACTTCCTATCCTGAACTAATGAGTGCATATTCTTGTATCTCTAAGGATTTGGAGTCTAGTATTGCTTGAAAAAAGTAAGAGTCACTCCTAGTAGAAGCAAGACACAAATGCTGGAACTAAAAAAAGATTAATCCATTCATAACCAGCTAAAATCATTCAACCAAGATGTAGTTTTGGAAGAGCCATTGCATGAAATATGCTCATAGTTTTTTTTTTAAGAAAAAAAATCATCCAGCACAACCACTCTAAAACACACGAAGCCTGCAATAGTGGTACATGAAATTATCATGTTATACCCAAATGAAAGTTGATCTAAAAGTACAAGAAAAGATCAAAATTTTTTACCACAATGCCTTGAGGTATGGGTATATATAGCAGAAGTAACAAATCATTGTTCCACATTACCTATACCATGGAATCTGGATTCAGAGAAAGCATCTCAAAATTTTCTACATAAAAATTGTTGCATGATAAAAACTATAGATAAGTTGATGTTTTGATTTGATCCAAACGTCCCAATTATTTACAGTGTGTATCTGGAATAATTTAGCATAAATTTCCTACTCTGAACAAATGATTGCATTTTCTTGTATTTCTAAGGTTTTAGAGTCTAGTATTGCTTGAAAAAAATTAAGAGTCATTCCTGATAGAAGCAAGACTTCATACACTGGATCTGAAAAAAGATTAATCCATTCATAACCAGCTACAATCATTCAACCAAAATGTAGTTTTGAAAAGCCACTCCCATACAAAAAACTCATTACACACGATAACTCCAAAATACAAGAAGCCTGTAAACATGTTACATGAAACTATCATGTTATACCTAAATGAAAGTCAACCAAAGGTGCAAGAAAGATTGAAGTTTTACACCACAATGCCTATGAGGCATAGGTATGTATAGGAAAGTAACAAATCATTGTTCCACAGTACCTATACTACGCAATCCGGATTTAGAGAAACCATCTCAAAAATTCAACTTATCAAAGTTTCTTTTAAGCAGATCACATAAGTAAATTAATATATTGTTTATCTACATAAAATTGTTCAGGATAAAACTATAGATAAGTGGACATTTTGATTAGATCAAAATGTCAAATCATCTACAGTATGTATCCTGAATAATTTAGCATAAATCTTGAGCAACATATACATCACTAAATCATGTTCAGAATACTTGATAAGAAGTATACCTCTCAATACGCATCCATACCAAATTGAGGATCCCCACCACTTGAACGTCACCAATGACAGATGCACTTGGAGCCACAAAGGCATCCTTGTCAACTTGTGGTACTTTGTCAAAAATATTCATCAATGTACGATGCCTTGACACTGAAATAATGTGAGCAATTATAGCATGTCAACAACCATTAACTCAAAAAGTGAACAGGTTTGTTGTGCTCCCTGTACAAAAGCATTTAAAATATATGATAGTGATCTGTGATTACTTAGCCAAAGAAGCTAATACGTTTAGAGAAAATTCTACAAGGGAGGTGTTTGGCATCACAAAATTAATTGCAACAACTTAGCATACATTACAATATCATAGAAAATTCTATTGAATGCAAATATGCAGATATGAAAAAAGCAGGAACCCTGACCTTATACTATCAAAGCCTTCTTTTTTTTGGTACCAAACAGTTTTTGCTGTAAAAAATTAGAAATACAGAGACAGACTTCTTGTTTTATTTTTTTTTAACAAGAAAAGTGAAGATGATGCCATATGCAGCCTTAGTAAAACTATAACATCTAATATGAATATTCAAATGTATTTGCATAAGAGGTTATGCAAATGGTAAAATGAATGAAGAAGTCATACACCTGAGATTAAAAGCAAAGTCAAATGTGGGCTTAACATTCCAAAGACAACAAAATTAAGAAATTCAGTACATGAAAAGAAATTTCTAGCGAACCAATCAAGCCATCTCAGCTCCCCAAGGGATAAGCATAATGACTTGACAAAGCTCCAATTTTCCTAGGATTTCTTGATAATATTCCAGAAGAGTTTGATCGAATTTCACATGCACAGTTTGCATGCGGTTCCACCAATCTGAAGAGAAATACTAGTCATTCCTTACAAACAGAAAAAAGAGTATTGGCATGCTTTACTACTGGTAGAGTCCCCTCAAGTATTTCCCGTTCCTTTTGTTATAAAATCCCTCCCACTGGTATACCTTTGTCTTCCTTGCACCTTCTTAAGTATTTCATCATTTCCTTTCATATCAATGCACAATTCTGAAACTTCAAGGAATAACATTCACCTATTCTATGCTCTCACGTAACCAAAATATAAAACACCTTTTCCATGGCAGTCATCTGCACCTGAACAAGGAATCATTCTGGGTTGACCTCCAATTGTTAACAAGCTAGAAATAGTGCCATTTACACCATGCCAATAATAAGATGCCCTCAGAAACACATCATAATATAATTAATTCTTGATTTAGGCCATGATGATCAAATGGTTTTCAAACTGTTTACGCACCTGCCACCTATAACACCTTCATTTTCACTGCAACTGGCAGGCATTGCATCTAGCCATGGCTTGAATCAATTAGTAGAAATGATAAATAATATAATTACCCATCATGAGACAGTCTTGATCGGCAAATTGGTAGGAAAAAAATGACAAAATATGCTGACCTCAAAACCCTAGTTGCCCTACTAGATTTCGTTCGCTCCTACTAAGTTTAGAAGAGATCAAAACGAGAAATCCCAAATAGAACAAGCAAAAAATCGCACATCCCATGAATTATTCCACGTCAGAAATGCCATAAAAATACACCTTTATATCAAGAAAACTCAAAATCTCATGATCTTGGCTAAAAAACCACAGAAAAATAACTTTTTTAAAAAAGGAGTACGAGGTGACAAAAGCCTAAACAGACCATATACACATGCGATCAAAACCCGCCTAAATCTCGAATCTTGATTTTTGTATTGCTATCAGATTGAGTTGCCCAATACGCAAAAAGCGAAATGAATCTAATATAAGCTACACACGAAAACAATCAGTAAAAATGTGAAATTGGTCAGACAGGAAAAATCAAAATCGCCAGAATGGCTTCAAATTGGAGATTTATTTTTATTTGGCACGAGAGAGAGGGAATAGCTTACATTGTTCTTGGAAGTAGTAGTTGCCCTGGAGGCGGCATCCGAGCCGATCGATGGCCTGGCCGGTTTCCCGAATCCAGAATCCGACGGTGTAGATCGCTTTCCCCAGCGTCCCCATGCTCGCGCCGATGAGAGTAGAGTTTGGGGATTTGGGGTTCTGCAAAGAGCGCGAAGAGAGCGAAAGAGGAAGGAAGGAGAGGGAGGAGAAGGTGATCCCAAAGCCGAGAGAGGAGGTTGGAATTGGAATTGGGGTTTTCTCGCCAGTCGCCAGGGAGAAACATGGAAATGCTCCTCAGAGAGTGAGAGTGCTGAGTCGCGCTGAAATCTAGCCGGGCTGGGCCACACCCTTGCCCGAGGCCGACTTGTAAATTAGGGGCCGAGGGAGACCCGAGCCGGGACCTGGGCTCGACTCCAAACGCAATCGGGCTCGGAAATCCAAGCCTATCAGACCGGAGAAAATCAGACGGGAAGCACACCGCACCATCCTATTAGATTATATTTCAATATATATTTAATATTTAATATTTTATTTTTTATTTAAAATTTTAAATAATAAAATATTTTTTAAAAAATTATGACATCCTTCATAAAATTATGACATTCTTTCACAAAAATTATAAGATCCCTTTCTTTTCAAAAAAAATTATGACAATTATGATATTCTTCATAAAATTATTACACCCCTCCATAATTTTTCACAGGATGTCATAATTTTTGTGAAGAGGTGTCATAATTTTTGTGATATTCTGTGAAAAAAATATGAAGAAATATCATAATTTTATGAAGGGTGTCATAATTCTGTAAAGAGGTGTCATAATTTTTTGGAAGAGAAGGAGTGTCATAATTTTGTGGAATGTCATAATTTTAAAAAAATATTTTATTATTAAATTTTAAACAAAAAAGTAGAACTGTGGATATTAAATATACGTTAGAAAGCGGTAGCTACGTGGTCTAATAGGAAGAAGCGTTTTCTACACCACGAGCAGTGCACAAAGAATTTTTATCAACTGATATTGGATGCGGACCATGCGGTGCTAGAATGCCTATCACCATCACCATCACCATCTAGTACTACAAGAGCCCTCCCCATCATGTGCCCCTCAAGATTAACCTTGTATTTGATTGGGATTATGAGAGAATGGATGGAAGAGGTTGGAAGGATAGATGGCCTCCATTGACCATTTGGTTTAAGAAGTTACAGAAAGGATGAATAAAAAGAAGAGATTGTCCATCTACCCTGATCCACTAATTTGTATCCTCCTAAATTGAGAGGATGCAAGAAATGATGGATGAGTTTTTGCATTGACAAGATTATCCCTCATTAATTTTTTTGATAAAACTATAATATTTCTTTACTTTTCATTCATATTATTTATATATATTTTATATATACTATTAATCATATAGTATATATTAATTTTATTACTAATTTTTTAATTTAATACATAATTTTGATAATTATAATTAATTATTAAAATTATTTCTAT
>KE504930.1:261366-286309 GCA_000441515.1 Elaeis oleifera
TTCATGTTCAATTGCTTGACTTGTTCATTGGCCCTTCTTTTATTGATCGAGGAAAGTATACAATTGTTGCCTCCTCTTGATCCTAATAACGTTGCTAAGCAATGGCCATTGTCCCAAGGAAGCGTTTTTATGTCTTTTATAAAAACTCGTTGTTATATAAAAAATAATACGATGTTTCCAACTTTGGTAATTGAAGTAAGGTTTTAGATTTCCCCTAAGAGAAAAGGTTTTACAATTCAATTTCTGATGAATTTAAAATTCTTAAATTTTAAGGTTGTTCCTTTTTTGTTCTTATAATGAAAATGAGTTATATATCTATCTAGTACCAGATATTTTCTTCAAAAGTTGGGGTCATGATTAATAAATAATTTCGAGAATCCAATGCATTATTTGTATTCTCATTGCTCAAATGGAATTAATAGGCAACAAAAATCTTTTAGGACTCGTTTGGAAAGTTTAGTAGGATTGGATTAGATTTCCTGTAGAAATCGGGTCTATTAGTTTGCTCAGCCGGTCTAAACTCTATCTATAGGTCTGTTGGACTACAAAACTAAAAAAAAATTACAAAAATTTGTTCCACAAGATTTAAGCTGAAGAGGAATTAGATTGATATGGGTCTCATTAAAATAGACTATATAATCTATGATCCAGTGAAAAATTCCGCTCCATTCTATTGGATTTTCCAAACACATCCTTATTTTTTATTTATTTGGTATCCGAACCGATGGGCCCCTTTTATCCCAATTTTGGGCATTAGGCTCGATGATAATTAGGTTAATAAATGAGCAATAATAAAAAATGAAATTAATAGTTTCCTTGTCTGCACGATTCTAGCCGGACGCATCCGGCCGTATATTATATGATGGACGTACCTGATAAGTCGACCGGTGTTTCCCCCCCATCGTCGAGCTCGCCGTAACGATACAAGGCTAAAAGCACGGAAGCCGCTTCCGTCCAAAACGACGTCACCGGAATACTCCTCCGCCTCCCGATCTCGGCCGCCCACACGAGGTTAGCGTCCACCACGATAGAGTCAGCCGGCGGCTCGAGCCGCTCGAGGAGCCGCTCGATGGGGCCTCCATCCTGGTGTAGACCGCCTGGAAGAAGCCGTTCAGATCGGCTCCGCGGCTCCGCTCGGAGGGATGACGTTGGGGATGGAGACGAGCCGAAGGTTGGGCAACGGTGGCGGCGCGGAGCCGGAGCAGAGCAAGCCGAGCCACTCCTCGGTGAGGACGACGGAGACGAGGAGGCCGCGGGAGGCGAGGAGCCGGCACACGCTCATCATGGGATTGATGTGCCCTCGGCCGGGTACGGGATGGCGACCACGTGGCAGCGGGGTAAGATCTGGTCCGCTTGATTGGATTCCATGGGGTGGAAACGGAATGCTGGCAATTTCTTCTCCTGGGGACAGCATGCATCAAGTTACTACGGTAGGGTTTTATATAAGTAGGCTGTGCGAACCGGGAAGCTTCGTGTTTTTGTGGACGGCTTGTGGATATCTCCAATTTTATATTAAAATATAGAATATATATATTGATACAAATGGATGGTCATAATTGTGGTGCAGGAGTAGTGTCAAAAGATAAAATATCTTTTAGGATCCGCGCGTCGTCTTTTGGTCTCTCAGTGAATATGTCGAATGGTCATTTCGATAAATAGTGAAGGGATCTCCATACGTCACAAAAAAGTAGGTGGATATATATTCTGTCTCATCCTAGCTCCAGCAATAATAATTATAGGATCATCCTCCTCAATGAAGATCCCTTTATAATAAATGATGAATCTATTTTTGATTGCTATACCAGTTTTTGATTAAAAAATTAAATCAAAAAGGGACAATAACAATTATATGATCATCCTCCTCGATGAAGATCCTCTTATAATAAACGATGAATCTATTTTGATTGCTATGCCATTTTTTGATTAAAAAATTAACCAAAGAAGGACCGAGACATGGCGTGATACTCAATAAATATGGTTGCATGTGATAGTTGGTTACCGTATAAGAAACTTACCAACTACTTGCATCATTTGGCTGACATGAACTCTTATTATTTTGCATCATGATTCACTCTAATGGGTGAACCTACAATTGGGTGATAGTTGATTCCTACCATTTGGTGAACCTTAGTTGCAGGCCTAAATCAAGATGGGTGGCTTTACCAGTTTACTGATTTATGACCTCTGTTACAGTTGTGGTACAATTAATATATTCTTAATAATAAAATTTTAAACAAATGAAATTCTATTAAGTGTTTATTTTTTTGTTATTTAAAATTTATTTTTTTTAAAATTCTTGGATAGTTATTGTCCGTTGAGAAACTTTACAAGTTTAACATGTATTCCGAAAAGAACCGTATGCAATCTTCGGATTCCAAAGTTATGGGATATATGGACTCTTATAAATTTATAAAACTATAGAACATCAGAGAATCAACTTCCTTATTCAGATTTATATTTTCTTAAATTCTTTTTTCTACTCATGTGTGATTAAGATATGTTGGATATTGTATCCCTGAGGATAGGATTTTCAAGAGCCTTTTACACTTAACAGAGGGAAATCACTATCTTAAATATAAATTAAAAAAAAAAAGAACCACTTCCTGGAAGCATCTTATCCAATTACATTCTTTTCTCCTGTCATAGTTTTTCGGGATCTTAATCCAGTAGAACAATAGTCTCCTTTCCTTCGGGTCAAAGAAGCTTTCTTTTTTTTTTTTTGTTTCTTAATGGTTTCGTAGCTTCGAGCAGCTTGCAAGTCAATTTGATACGGCACCTGCTTCCTTGTAAAATGTTCTTTAATTTGAACAATGGACTGACTCTAAGTTTCTCCAACCACTTATCTGTGGGCAAATAACACACAGGACCCATTCTAGGTTTCTCCTTGTAAAATCTACTTATTTTGAACTATGGACAGATTCAAGTTTCTCCAACTATTTATCTATGAGCAAATGACACATAGGAAAGATTCTAAGTTTCTTCTTGTAAAATGCACTTTTATTTCTCTAATCACTTATATGTGGGCAAATGACACGATAGATTGGGGTATATTGGACTAGAAAAAATTGAGCTCAGAAATCAAAATGAAAATAAATGACTTTCATTTAAATCATTTAGTTGGGAAGAGTTTCAATATCTAAATCTTCCAAAATCTAATCCAACTCTTTTTTATTATTTATTCAAAGAAAAAAAATTTTAATATTCGTATTTATTCTAATTTAATTTAATTACGAATAAAATATGTCTGGCGATTTCGATTCTCGTTTCAATTTATTTTGATTCGGATAACAAACCAAATGCGCCTTACCTAGATGTGGGCGATAAATGTGGTGAATGGCTTGTTCGACTTTGTATATGACACGGTTGTTTGAAACTTCTCCGTGGGCGTCATAGGGGTGTTATGTCAAAAGAGGATGCAGTTTGACCGAGCATTTCGAAACTCTCCTTTTTTGGTTTGGTAGAACTGAGCAACTTTATTAATGTTGTATCAAAAAATTACAGAGACCAAAACACCGCGCAGCTTGCAAGATACTTTCCAAGAGTTTAAACCCAAAACAGTAAAATAAAAATACAAGTTGAAAATATACAAAATAGGTGATGAGGTAACAAAGCTACAAAGGATCAAATATACGTGAAAGGATAAGATGCGGAGGATGTAGGTTCCCTGCAGACGAAATGAATGTGGAGCTGTGTGCTGATGAAGTCAACTGAAACAATAGTAACGAAGTCAGAAACTCCGGGAGAGATCAAGGCTGATTGCAAATAAGCTCCAACCAACCACAGTTGTGATTAGAATAAGTAGAATTAATATTCCTGTGAACCACAACATAGAGATCTCCTGGCAATCAGCATTGAAGGGATCTTCCCATCAGTTACAATTAGCTGTGAAACATCGACTAATCCTATACACACACACACTAAAACGGAGCAACCGCATTGGTGCGTCAAGGTTTTGTGCCACGTGGAGTGGACCGCGGAAGTAGTCTTCGCCTGCACGTGCTCCTGGAACCTCGCGGTGCCGCATCGCGCGTCATCCTCGGCGGCCTCCGCCTGGGAGTCTTCCTCCCGCATCGCGCGTCGTCCTCGGCTTCCTCCGCCTCGGTGGCCTCTGGCATCCACGTCGTAATCCTCGCGTCCTGTGCAGGTGAGGTAGGGAGAGGAAGACTCCTAGAGCTCGG
This sequence comes from Elaeis oleifera, assembly GCA_000441515.1. Classification (NCBI taxonomy): domain Eukaryota; kingdom Viridiplantae; phylum Streptophyta; class Magnoliopsida; order Arecales; family Arecaceae; genus Elaeis; species Elaeis oleifera. The sequence continues at coordinate 265,545 of KE504930.1, forward strand.
TGGAGGAGAGGCGACGACGAGGAAGCCCGAGGGGCGGCGGAGATGGTGGATGGGGGTTTGCAGCCGGAGAGGGGTGGGCGAGGGAGCGGCGGAGGGTGAATGGGTCGAAGAGGGAGGATCAGAGGAAAAAAAAAAAAGGTGAGGACGGTATCGCGGCGGCAAAGGGCGAAGAAGAGGGCTGCAGCGAAAACGGGCCTTCCTCTCCGGCAGCGAAGTGGTGGGCCTATTTTGATTGAGAAAAGGTGAAACAGTAGGCCCAATTTTGCAGCGATGAACGGAAGAACGTCAAGATGGAATTATGGTGGGACCGATTGACAAACCTGCTGAGTTTATAAGTTCAAATTGGAGATATAAATTGAAATTCTATTGAAATTTGGATCGACGGGTATGCAGGGTTTCTATAAATATTTTATTAATTTTTTACTATTTATTTGATGGCATCAAAAGTAAATAGAGTGGCGTTTTGGAGTGGGCTATGGCTCATCGCACGAGATAGGATTTCACTTTCGATGCAGCCTGATTTTTATGGACTCCTTGACATTTATGCTATGTCTCTACTGCACATCTTAAATATTTTCTTCTTTTGGTACAAAAATTTTAAAATATTTAATGATGCTGTAGCAGGATAACGATACTAATAATAACAATTAGATTGAAAAAATATCATAGAATGGAAGGATATTTTGCAGGAGAAATATCTCCGGCCTGATTTGAGCCAATAAAGTTGTAGCTTCAATCCTGCATCCAGCGCAATCCAGAAATCATATAAATTTTTTATTATAAATATTTTTTCAAAATAGACTCTCATTGAAACTAATTTATTTTGAAAAAAAGCTTCATGAAATCAAAATCATTGAACAATTTTTTAAATTTTTAAATTATTTTAAAATATATATAAATAATATAATAATAAATAATAATAAATTAATATTATTAAAAAATTATATTCCATGCATCGCATGGAGTTATAAGTCAGTATAAATATTATAAAGCAGAAACTGAAAGAAAATTTCTTAGCATTTGAGATTACCACGTAAGCAATTTTTTCTATGCCATATGTCCTCCTATCTAACAATCCTTCAAATATTAAATTCAAACCTTAGATTAATAAAAAATTATTTTAAATCTTATTTATATGAATTAAATTATATTATTAGTGTATGATATTATTACATTCTTATAATTAAAATTTGTTTATATAGATAGTTGAGAATATAAAATAATATTAAAAATTTGAATAAATATTATTTATTAATTATATATATATTTTTTTCAATATGATCTGACTTAAAATTTGTGCGCAATGGACAGGCTAAAAACTAGTTTGGAAAATAAAGCTCATAGCAATTTAAATGCATAAATGTGAAAGATAAATAAATTGACTGCCCATTCCCATCAGTAATCAGTTGCAGAGATACATCGTTTGGGATAAAATAATAATAATAGTAGGGTCGTTGTAAACAGCAAGCACCATGCAAGATATATCCCGTTCTTGTGCTCCTCAAGGTAGAAATATTCTGACAAACAGCACTGCGGTTCCCATCAGTGCCCAGTTGCAGTGACACATCATTTGAGATTAAATAATAGTAACAGGTTCCTGTACACAACAAAACCATACGTGGTATGTTCTCTTCGCAAAATATGACAACCAGTACCTGGCACTCCTGATGAATTGGGGCGATAGCGATGGTCCAATGTCAGATGCCAACTCCCATCAGTACCGGAGTTATATGGAACATCGTGTGAGAGGTAAGGAGCAAAACAGAATACCTAGTATGACTATAGAGGACCATGAAGAGCAGACACAATTGCCATCAGTTAAATCATCCTCTGGGCTAAAGAAAGCGCAAATACATTGATATGTATTGAAAAGCCTTTGCACAGCTGAAATAGATGCTCTGTATGTCTTGTCAAGGATAAGGTGACAGTAGGACACAGGTGATGAAGGACATATGCAATTTAAAAAAATGAACTCCAGAGAATCCAATTTAGAGAAGGTGTGTGTACTAGCCAGACTAGATTGCACCACAAATAACTGAAACCCATACAAGAAGAGGCTAAAACCACAGAATGTAGGCATAGATAAATCTAGAGAGTGTTTGGTTGGAGGGAGTGAGGGTATGGAATTGAAATCTGAATCGATGACTTCCGTTCCAATCATTTGGTTGGAAGGAGTTTCATTCTCATTTCTATTCTAAGATGGAATGAGAATGGATCAATCTATATAGAACTCAATCCCTACTCTCCTCTGTGGATTCAATTTTCATTCTAATTTCGATTTCGATTCCGATTCCGATCACGAACCAAACACTTCAGGAGATTTGATCATTCCAATTTCGATTCCAAATCATTCTGATTTTCATTCTCATTTTGATTTCGGTAACGAACCAAACACCCCCCCTAATTTAGAACGCATCGGGATTGAAAACTTTGCGAAGAAGGTGAGGTAGTAATGCTGATCCATTGAAGAGTCCAAAACATGATTTTACTGCTACCTTTTCTATGGATCAATGCAGAATTCTGGCTGAAACAATGCACACAACTGGTGGTATTCAGTGGGGCCCCTGAGTTGCAAGATCTGCAACCTGACAAAGAGGCAGTCCTTTGAAAACATATCATAAAAATAGGTTTCTGGATCATGTATATTCCTTTAGCCCAAAAACCTGAAATATAGCTTGTAAAGAGTGCAGACGTATATAAAATATTAGCACTGGATCCCTCCCTGAGGTTCAGCAATTTGCATTGGATCATGTTGAATGATCTGAGCAAAAGAAGAAGGTAAACATCTTCTAAAGAGTAAGAGCAATCACCAAGAAGGGCTCTTTTAGACAACCAACCGGCAACTTGATTTGTTCCGATAATTGTGATTGAAAGTGCAATGCGGAAATAAATTGGACAGTAGCTAGAATATCCTTATAATAAGGAAGATTTGCAATATTAGATGGAAATTGTTTGAAATCCAGTGAATTACCGTGAGAGAGTCACCTTGAACATATAATATCCGGTCTTTGAATAAATGAGCAGCAGCATTTAGCCCATATCAAACAGCCAACAACTCAGTAATAAGCACAGAATAAGGATTAATTCGATGCCCCCGAGCCAAAAGTATGTTGTCATAAGCGTCTCTGATAATAAAAAGCCAATTCCAGCAGCTTCAACTTTAACGACAGCATCAAAATTTAACATTAGTCCCCCAAAGAGAACAGGCAACCAAGATAAAGAGTTAAAAGGTGGAATATGCTGTGGTACACGATAGTTACCTTGTTCTTTGAATGGGACTTAGCGGAAACCTTGGTAGTATCAGTTATATAGCAGTTTAATTGGCAGATTAGCTGCAAGGGAGCCATGGCATGCCTCTGAAAAATTCTAGCATTATGGGTATTCCATAAAGCCAAGCCATGATACACATCATTGCCTTAGTCCACCTCTCTACCTGAGTATGAACAAGATAGGAAATAAAAGCTGCCAAAGAACGAGGACTAAAATGAAGCTCCGAATTTATTGCAAAGCAGTTCCAACATTGCTGGGCAAAGTAATAAGTAACAATGACATATTCTATTAGTGGATGTCTGGTTAGAACACCATCTCTCAGGACCTTTTCGATACCACGCGATGCAGCAGAAAGAAAGAAAAATAAAACAGAAAACAATCAAAATACATGGATCAGCCAAAAAGAACTCGCCTTTACGGAACATGCAAACTTCACTATGAGAAAAGAAATATTACAAGAGGAGATCTCACCCTCAACCCTCGTACATCCAATTTCTCTCTCACAGAAAGTCCTCCCTCACAAAAGTTCTCTCTCTAGGAAGATTCTCCTGAACCCCTGAAGTGACCGCTGTCCAGAAGCCTCCTGCTCTTTCTCCTCTCAGCAACGTGCTGCTTCTCTCTCCACGGGTTCACTATTTTCTGATTTTTGTGCAAAGACGTCCATGCTACGAGAAGACCACCAGGCCACCACACAGTCTTCTGTTCAGCATCAGGGCCTTTATAGGCCTTTAAACCTAATTAGATTAGGTTAAAGACTTCTAACCAAGCCCAAATAAGTCCCTGAGCCGTCGGATCAACACCAAGATTGACCCACACCGTCCGATCGCGCTTCGATCCATGAAACAGTACCGTGGACCATGAGAAATACGTGAAAAATGCCTACGCGGTCCACAGACCTCCCGGTGCACCACCCGATCCACGATGGATCGGGCAATCGGGCCTCAGAGCGGGGCGCTGGGCCTGGTGAACTTCTTTATAACCGGCCCACACAATAAATAGATCGATCCAACTCGCTTTATAACCGGCTTGAACTTGGTGAACTTCTTCGGCTATATTGATACTTAGACTGTCGAAACATTCAATAAAGATTTTCCAACTCGTGATATCTAGATGTCGTGAGCCAGGATAAAGAATCAGCTCGAATATTTTCAAGCGAGGTATGTGGAAGATCTCAAAGTGGTCGAAACTTAATTGTAAAGATCGGAGCTTATGAAGATATTTTACTAGAATTGAATCTCGTGCTTCATATTCTCCTCGAGCTTGTCCGACCATCAATTGTGAGTCGGTAAGAACTTTTAGATATTTTACATTAAGATTCTTAGTTCTCTGAGGCCGGCTATCAAGGCTTAATACTCGGCTTGATTATTGAAAGTCTTAAAAGTGAACCGAAGAGCATACTCAGTGACTACTCCATTAATATTAGTCAAGATGTGGCCCGCTCCATAATCTTGTATATTTGACGCTCCATCCACATATAAGATCTATGCCAGTTCTGAAGTTTCTTTTCAGATTGCTCTTGAGTTATTTCATCGTTTGACGTTGTATATTCGATGATGAAATCGGCTAAAATTTGAGCTTTCACAGTGGATTGGAGAAGATAAAAAGATCGAACTCACTAAGTTCAACTGTCCATTTCGCCATTCTTCCTGAAGTGTCTGACCGCTGTAGGAAAAAATCAGTTAAGACCTTAACCGAATGAGCTTGAAAGTATGGGCGAAGTCGTCATACAGTGATGGTAATCATGTAGATGACCTTCTCGATCCAGGACTATCTTATCTGTGTACCATGTAGAGTCGACTTATGTAATAGACGGATTTTTATACTTTATCATCTTCTCGGATCAAAATTGAGCTTACAGCCTCAGAAAATGTAGCCAAGTACACAAGCAACTTGTCGTTAGTACTTGGCTTCGTCAAGAGAGATGGAGAGCATACGCACAACTTTAGATCTTCAAAAGCTTTTTAACATTCTTCTGTCAAATTGAAATCTTTCATCTACCTGAGTGTTTTGAAGAACGGAAGGCATCGCTCTATCGACTTGAAATAATTGACTGAGAGATACGATATGTCTGATCAACTTTTGAAGATCTCACTCTGAAGTTGGAGGCTTCATGTCAAGAATTGTCCAAATCTTTCTGGGATTAGCCTCTATGCCTCGCCTTGTCACCATAAAGCTGAGAAATTTCTCCTAAATTACCCCGAATGCACATCTAGTCGGGTTTAACTTCATTTGGTCCTTTCTCATGGTGTAGAAGGCTTCGCTAAGTCGTCGATATGTTGAGAGGTTTTGTCATTTTTTACGAGCATATCGTTGACATATATCTCCATATTTTGATCGATTTGATTTTTGAAGATCTTGTTGACCAATCATTGATACATTGCTCCAGTATTTTAAGACCAAAGGATATAATTTTGTAGCAATATAAGCCCTTCTCGATAATGAACGTCGTCTTTTTCTCATCTTTGGATGCCATCCAAATTTGATTGTAGCCAGAGAAAGTATCCATAAAGCTCAGAAGTTGATATTTCGATGTAGCATCAACCAACTGATCGATTCTTAGTAATGAAAACTATCTTTTGGATAAGTCTTATTCAAGTCAGTATAGTCGATGCATATCCTCCACTTATCATTTGCTTTCTTGACCATCATCACATTTGCCAGCCAATAGAGGTAGTCTACTTCTCGGATGAAGTTGGCAACCAGCAACTTATTGACTTTTTCATCGATGGCCTTCTATCTTTCAAGAGCAAATCTCTTTTTATGATGTACTAGTTTGTACTTGAAGTTACCATTCAACTTATGGACTATTACGTCAAAAGGAATACCTGGTATGTCGAAGGTCGATCAAGCAAAAATATCGATATTTTTTCATAGGAAAGCCATGAGCATCTCCCAAAGATCTTGACTAAGCATAAATCCGACTTGGATCATCTTTGTTGGGTTTTCTTCTCTCAAGGGGATTGAAATTAGTTGCTCAGCAAGTTCTCCATGGCTTTCTTCCTCTCTGTAATCCAACCCATCGATTGGAAGAGCTTCCAAGGACTTCTTTCCTTTAATCATTATTAAGAAATACTGTCGGGCTAATTGTTGATCTCTTCATATTTCTCCCATCACATTCTTCATCGAAAATCGAACGAGTAGATGATATGTTGAAACTACAACCCGAAGCGCATTTAATCCGAATCGTCCTAATATCACATTATAAGCCGATGGAATGCAGATCACAAGGAAGTTAAGTTGTACGATGGATTATCGAGATCATTGTCTGACAGTTACGAAAATTGTATTTTCCTTCTACTTTACTGAGTCCCCTGCAAATCCAATTAAAGGCATGTTAATAGATTTTAGTTGGTCGGTCGATATTTTCATTCAAAAAAAATATCATAGAATAACACATCAGTGAAACTTCTATTATCAATTAAACATCGTTTTACATCGTAGTTGGCTATTGTCATGGAGACAACGACCACATTGTCATGAGGAGTTGGAACTCCTCATAGATATTCATCAAAGAAATGATGGCATTTTCTCCCTACTGACATTTCGGTGAGCTTTCCAAACTTCTGCCCCTCAAGCGTTAGTCCTTTGGAAATCATATTGATCACACCCACTGTCGGTTGGACGTGAGTTTCCTCCTCGAGATGCAGCTAAGGTTGTAGATTTACAGATTACTAAGTTAGATGATCCTGAGATATCCCCATCGAATTAGCGCTTTTATCTCATCCTTCAACTAGATACACTGTTCGGTGTCATGATCATGATCTCGATGGAACTGACAGTATCTTTCTTTATTGTGAGATATTGATGGCATCTTCATCGACTGGGATTGTCGAAGATGAGTCTCCCCTTTGATTTTCATGAGGATCTATGCATGAGGAGAAGAAAGGGGAGTATAAGAATCGTGCCTATAGCTGAAGTGCTTTGGCTTTGGACTCTATCAATGAGATGGAGCCTCCCTATTAATTCAGACTTTGCTAGGCCGTACTAAGGCTCTGCCTTTTTCATCTTTTTTGATTTTTGCCCTCAAATTGGTGTCGATCAGTAGCACCTTCCTCGGTACAAATGTACTTTTGTGCATGCTCGAGAAGTTTAGCATTCATTCGGGGAAGCATTTTATCTAAAAAATATATGAATCTAGAGCTACACAACCCCCTCTTGATGGTTGAAATGACCGTCATCTCATTGAGGTCAAGGACCTCCAATATGGCAGTATTAAAGTGTGCCATGTAATCTCTCAATGGTTCTCCATCTTGCTGTTTGATGGAGAAAGACTGCTGGATGTTTGTGTCATTCTTCTACTGGTATTAAAGTGGACCATGAAAAGTTGCTTAAACTGCTCGAGTGAACAAATACTTCTCGATTGAAGCCCAGAGTACTAGGTCCAAGTAGTTTTTTAGAGAGTAATCGAGAAGACAATGCAGAGAATGGCATCAGAAGTCTCTTAAAGTAGCATGAGAATCTTGTAGCTCTCAAGATGGTCAAGCAGGTCGGTGGAGCCATCATATGGCTTCAGTTGTGGCATCTTGAATCAGATAGAAATTGGTTTGTCTAGAATTCATTAGGAGAATGGAGGACGAGTGTTGATGCTGAGGATACGGATAGAATCCCAATTATCAAGCTGAAGTTGATTGAGCCGACGGTCAATCTTCCGCAGCTTGCGATCGTAGTCATCTAGTCATCATTGGGATTCATCGAAATGTCGAGAGTACCTTGGGATAGAGCCTTTCTCCAGAGGAGCTTGAAGGTGAGCGAGGTCTCTTTCCTTTTTCAAAGTTCATTGAGAGAAAGGAGACCGACGGTCCTTGGATTCGGCATGTCAGACATGTCGAAAATCAGCATGATGTAAGTACCGAATGGGTTGTGCCGATTGGGTTGAGGGTCAGCATGATGAGAGTGCCGAGTTTATTGATGCGGGGAAGGGAGCCACCGGCTGTGCCTACAAGGCACAGGCTGTGGTGTCGGCTCCTCCGATCGTTGTTGTTGCTCCTAGTGTCGCTGTTCTGTAGTCTGTTGCAGACTGTAATTAGCCTCCATAAGAATTTTCACTTGCTGCATTAAAGCAGCAAACTATTATTGGTTCGCCGTGACCTTCGGTCGTGAAGCACTTGGTTCGGTGTTAGGAGTGAAAGTAGTATAGATATTATCCATCCAGATCCATTTTTTGTATCCAAATCAATCTGAATATGGATAAAAATTTGAAGATCCGACTAACATCCATATTCGTAAAAAAAATGGATATGGATATGGATAGATAATTATCCGATCCGTATCCAAATATCCGAATCCATGTGTAATTCTATATAATTTTATATAGTACTTATTAATTTTAAAAAATATACCACTATATAAATATGTTATTTACTTGATTTATCATCTATTTAATAATATCTTTGATTCTGTAGTCATAAAATTTAATTATCTAAGTAATATATGTAATTATATCCATATTTTCAGTATCCGAATTGTATCCGTATCCATTTAAATAAATATGGATATGAATTTTCACATCCGAATAATATTCGTATCTGTATTTATATTCATCACACAAACAAATATGGATATGGATATTATGGTATCCGATCCGATTTCAGCCCTATTCAGTGTTGGTCGTTAAAAGTGCCTCACGTCAGGATGAACGTCGTCTAACGGAGCTAGCGGAAGCATTTTGTGCTCTCGTCTTGACTATGATTCCTGTTGAGGAGCATTTTGTTACTCGTCTCCTCTACCTGACGTGCCAAACTATTACCGCTGAACTCCGACGAGATAGTCAGCCTCGGACTAAGATGGAGCATTTAAATCTTGGAGAAAAAGGAACCTACAAAATGAAACCCTCTAACCAAAAGTTGTTCGGTGGAAGATCCTCCGATGCTTAAGTCAGCCGGAGATAGAAAATAGTTGAAAGAATTAAAGTACGAAAGCTCAGAGTTGAATGAGAAAATCTTACCCTGATTCCCTAGATTATCTCCTTTTATATAGGATGAAGAATATCGTTACTGTGTAACTCCTGCCCCTTAAAACTTGGAACGTGGGAGTTCTTACATTTAACTGTCGGTTACCTCATTAACCGTTATTAAAATGGAATAATAGGTCATTAGTAGACGATTATTGTGTCCCACGACCTCATGAATGTAGATACTTAACACCCACATCGAATAACTGTCGCTCGATTCCTGTTCTTTCGGGGTCAAGATAGTCAGTAAGAAATTGAGAAAGTCGTCAATCAAATATCACTAGTTGTATATTGAACTTAGTCAGCAAAACACCAAATTGGTCTTAGTTGGCTGAATTCTGAATTGATCTTCTTAGTCGGTTGTCAGTTTAATCGGCTGCAAGCAGGGGATTTACCCCAGCAAACCCTATCCTCCGTAAACCTCTTAACAATTTTAGCAATGTGAACTCTCTCAACTATGTCGTCCTCCCACTTGGTCCTTCCGACCTGACCAACTTTCAACTCATTCTCCGTAAGTGTGGTTGATGCCCAAATATAGGAAAACCAATCCTTGGGACCCCTCTGAGCACAACTGAGTACAATTCGAAGCACAGTGACTCAAGAAGCCTCCGACTGAAGGATGGAGCTAGACCTTCAGCTGGTTTCACCACGGCACCACCAAGCCCATAGTGGCTTCTCCGTGGAACAGACGGTTTCGATATCAGCTAGCCTCACCGAAGCAAGACCAGGAACAAACTCCTCCAAAGGCTCAGTCTGCATCCACTGCATACGCATGAGGCTCATGTGATATCCACTGCAAACCCAAGTAAACGCAGTGAATTGTGCAAATAAAATTATGCTGAGGTTGTCAGAGCAAAGCCTTCATTTCATTTCCTTCTCTTATCCCAGATTCAAACAGAGCCTAAATTGCTAACAAGGCTTCAGTCTGCTGGTTGGCATCTATTATTCTCAATTTAGAAAAAAAAAGAAAGGTCTAAATATCATTGACTCTGCTATGTTTAGTTTCATTCCGAGAAGGAAGTTTAAGGCAGACAAAGGGATAAACCAGCTTAGCCTCTAGATATGATGCAGCACCAGAAGGCTTATTCGATAAAAAATCCTCAGCAGATCAATCGCTCTTCAATAAAGGAGGACTTCATAAATTTGAAGTATGCTCAAAATTCGTTAATACTGGAATACTACATATCTTAAACATCAAGTCTACAAGTTCCTATGAGCTGGTTTTAGTTCTACCCAATTGGCTGGTTTAATTCTAGGCTAACATTAGATGAGAGACGTGGGGAAAAAACCTCTCTTTTTCTCTGAAGGAACAAAGCAGTCGTATCCACTGCTTGAGTCGGTTACAACATCAATTCATGCTGTCAATAATTATGATCTATATATCACGCATTCTAGATTTTTTGGCAACGAGAAACTTTTTGATGGTGTCCAAACCTCTCCTGCCAGGCAATCTTGGGCCATAGCCCTTGATTACCAGTAGTTGAGAGAGATGGATTCGTTGGAACCCTTCACCCTTTGCTTAAATTTAAGCACTGATGGGTCCTTTAAATGTTGACGGGTTTGGTGGGAGATGGTATTATATGTCAAGTCTCATTTGGATCAACGATTTTCATCAAAGCTTGTGCTATTTGGGTCAACTCTTCCCTTGTAGCTGAGGCTCCCCAATATTATAATTGAAAGTGATTGCCAAGTTCTCATTGACTAAAGCAAATGTAGATGGCTTTGGGACTTGTTTGGTTGGGGAGTTGAATTCTAGAATAAGATAGAAATAGATAACTCTCTTTTTATTATTTTGTTGGAGGGAGTCCAATCCTCATTCTGATTATAGTAAAGAATGAGAATGCCTCAATTCTTCAAAATTCGATCTCTATATATTTTTTCATTCTATTTAATTCTATTTTGATTTCGAATTATTTCAAATATAAACTAAATTCATCTGAAATATAGTCATTTTAATTTTTATTACAATTTATTATGATTTTAATTTTGATCGTGAATCAAACATGCCCTAAATTTTTGTTGAGTTCTCTTTTAGTATATAACTATTTGACATGTTCATCGGGAAGTTGATCAAGCAGTGCATTGGGTCGCTAACATAGGAGGTCCCTACATGGAACTGCTGTACAGAGGAACATGGGGTGGTTATCGTGCTTTGATATATATGAGGATTACATCTAAAGATAAATGTAACTGAGGTTGGTTATGCCACTTATACTAGTGTTATTACAGTGCCAGTTCCACAACTAACCAAATAAACGCCATAGTCCCATCCTCACAACCTTCCATATAAACAGCAAATCTCTCCACACGTGCCAAAGCCCTTCGACGTCACCTCCGCCCACCCGTGGTCAAGTCCAACAAACTCCGTAGCACCCCGGTAATAATTCCAAATCTCAATTAACCATAAATCTCACATAATAAATCAGGAGAGACAGAATCCAAAACAAACTAACTAACAAAAAGAAAGAAGAGCAAACAGAGACGGCAAGGAAGATATCCGCCTCGAATCCCTCTCTCTCCCCCAAAATTCCATGAACATTTCTCTTCTTTCCATATCTTCTCCAAGTCCCCATAAACCTTTCCCCCAGTACTAAACAAAGAAAGAAAGAGAGGAGAATAAATGGTAGAGATGTCAAGAATAGTTGGGTGAGAGAAGGAACAGAGGAGAAGGAGGAGGAGGAGGAGGAGGAAAATATCAACAGCAACAACAACTGGTTCGCCAGCTGGGAGGATGGGTTGCCGAAGCCGGAAGAGCTGATGCCCTTTCGCAAACTCTCATCACCCCGACCTCGCACTCGCCTTCGACCTTCCCTCCCCGTCCCCGCCGCCGCCGCCGCCTCCACGCCCCACCCAGACCCGGACCTCTGCGGTGCCGGTGACGAGGGGCGGCGGCGCGGACGCTGAAGCGGCCGCGTCTGGTGTGGACGCCGCAGCTCCACAAGCGGTTTGTGGACGCGGTGGCCCACCTGGGGATCAAGAACGCCGTCCCAAGACCATCATGCAGCTGATGGGCGTCGATGGCCTCACCCGCGAGAACGTCGCCAGCCACCTCCAGAAGTACCGCCTCTACCTCAAGCGCATGCAGCAGTCCTCCTCCTCCGCCGCCGCCCTCGCCGGAGGCCACATCTCGGCCGCGGACCACCAGCTCTTCGCCAGCGGACCCGTCCCCACCACTTCCTCAGCCCCCGCGGTGTCGCCGGGCCGGACCCGCCCTTCGTGCCGCTTGTCCCCGTAAACCCACTCCACCACCATCATCATCACCACCAGATCGGGCAGCAGTACTACTATCAGAGGCAGATGGGGCATTTCGGGTCGGCGGCGAGCAGTGGCGTCGGTGGTGGTGGGGGCTTCGATTACCGGTTCTTGTCGCCGCCGCCGATTGGGATGCAACATATGGGAATGGGGATGGGGATGGGTTTCCCGCCGGCGGCTTCTTCATATGGAGAGCAATTGGAGTCTGGAGAGAGGGGAGGAGGAAGGAGAGAGCTGACTCTTTTTCCCACAGGTGATGATTGAGCGAGTCTCCCAGGTAGTCTTCGCTAATTCTACATCTAATCATAAGCAGTTGGGATATGGGGATGGTTGAGGTTTTGAAGGGGAGAGTGTAAAGGATACAAAGGAAGAGGCATCTGGCATTTGTGGAGGGTTCCTTTTTCTATTCTTCCATTATGATTGCCATCTCTATTGTCGTCGTTTCTGTTCATGTTGCTACTGTTGTTCTTGTTCTTGTTGTTGTCATCGGTAGTCGTTATAACTAATATTGCCTCAAAATTGAATGGACATACATAGTGGAGCTCCATTGTAATTTCTTATCTCAAGTCTGATGTTGGCTATCATAATTGGGGATGTTATCAGAACTAGGGTTTTGATTGAAACTGGTTGCTTCATTCTGTGGATGATTAAGAAAAGCCATGGTAGTCTTCTTGGCCAAGATAAGGTTACATTCCTCCTTGAAACACGTGGAAGACAGGGGAATGCATAATTTAGTGTTCATTTGGTTGGTCTACACAGAGTTGTGCACCCTTGATTCATTCTTAAGCTTTTGACTTGTAGAGTTAAAATTGTAAAGTGGAACAGTGTTAGCATCTCTTTACTTGGTGTTTTCGATTGCTCTGAATTGCTTGACTTGGAAATTCTGTTAGGAAATTATGAACATTGTCTGAGACTCTGAATGTTTACTGTATACCATCTTCTTGTGTCATCAGTTCAGGTGCCTTTTGCTCTTTTTATTTGAATGGTGGTATTGGAGTCCTACCTGGGTAGTTTCTCCTACTTTTAGCTGCTTTCAACAGTTCAAAAATACAAAATTGAAAATTTAATTTTGTTTAACTCAAGATTTTCCATGTCATTTATCCTTTACTCATCTATATTGAAATCTATGATATAAACTTCCATAACGTGGTAGTTGTTAGTCAAAACAATTCATTGGTGGTGTTCTATTGAATTTTCCAGTGGATTCTTAGGAATAGATATGGATTTGAAAGAGACAGTGCAATGGTTTCAACCAGAAGCAATATGACAACAGTTTGGTTCTACTCAAGGTGTATTGTTGATGATGCAGATATCAATTAATTTATAAGGGAGGAGTTACATTCTGATACAGGTAAAGCATATGCGAGCTACACGTACGCCAAAATGTTCATCTAAGACAATGGATCCTTTATCGAGAATTATTCTGTATATGCTTGATTTTCGGTGATGTTTGAATTTATTTAGAGCTTTGCATAGTCTTCATGAAGTTGGCTTTTGCTTATCTTGACTTCTTTTCCAATTCATTTCTTGTTTTGTGTATGTTTAGCATCTGAAGATTTCTCTACTTCATGGTCAGTTATTATTCTCTGTGTTAAACATGTACTCTCAGGATGGAATATATATGAAATAGGATGTTCCTATCGATGTTCATTGTGATGTCCCCTTTCCTCTGTTTTCTTGCCATAAAGTTGATATACAATATAGCAGAACATTTATAGGAAACGTATAGAGTATAGGATCACTAACTTGCATAGCATCTCAGATAAAATTTAGATTATACTTCCTACCATTGCAGACATACTAAACTCTAAAAACATGGCACCAATAACAGCTGTTTGGGGCTTTACCGGTCCCAGTGTTAAACATTTTTTCCTATAATCTGTAACCTCAATTTTCAGGCATGTAACCCAGATTTTATGTTCAGTTGCATTTTAGTCACTAGAGGAAGAACTTATATGCTGTCCATTCATGCCATTGCAAGCAAATAATAATAGTTTTATTGACCTTCAAATCATATTCTTCAATGCATATGTGCAATTGGAAGTTAGATCCACTAGCTCTCTTGCTCAAAATCGAGTTCAAGCAGAAGCAGTAAATAGTTATCCAGCATTATGTTGAATTAAATCATAGAATTACCTTATGTGGGACTCATGTTGCAAGTTTATATGTCTTGACACTCAAAACTCGAAATTGACAGGAAATTTTTCACAGAAGGGAGAAATAAAAGCTTTCAATACAGTTACTAGAAATACTTGACTGTAAATGCACTTCTAGAATGTTATCCGAATTCTCAAAAGGAGACTCGTTGGGAAATCATATGAGGCAGCAATTGCGGAAGTAATATGTTGTTGAAAGATTTGACTGATAAAGTAGTGGGGCATTAATGCAGTAGAACTAGTGATATTAGATTTGTGGTAATCCGTAATAGTGAAAGCATGCTAACAGTAACATAAATTGAATTCAACACGGTAGTGGACTGTTCTAGTTCATACGATCATATGCAATGAAGGCTGGTGATGCTGCATAAGAAATCGATCTTGATTCGAAAGACTCAGTTAAAGCAAAGATTTGTTCTTTACATAAGACCTGGCTTGGATAAACCCAACGTCAAAATAATGGGTAATGCTCGTTCCTACTGTGCTTTTTCTTAGTTCCCAAAAATCATCTTGCTTAGATATGAGTTGGTGACTTCAAAGTTTTTAGTAAAGAAGTTTAAGTGATTTCAGTGTGCCTAACTAGTGGCGGATGTGGGTCTTAAAAGCACAGCACTGATGGTCAAAGAGGTAGAGTGCTTTCATTTAGCTCTACTATAAACAAATAGAGCTTGATTAGTCGTAGGTTCAAGGTTACTTGATCTAATTATAATTCTTGGGAGAAATTAGAGGGGTTCTTTCAGCCTTGGAGATTCATTTAGGAAATGAAAGGGTTGCATGTGGCAACATTCACCTCAGTATGTTCTATGTCTTCAGTTGCTTATGATAGTGACAGTTGGATAGTTTATCACTTAATTAAATTGTTATATATGACCTATTAGTGTCTTAATTTATGCATCAATATTCAGGTATTAAATTTTGGACGATGGTGTGGATTTTGAAAGAAGCCACATGCAGTTTGCCTAGTATGGACTTCCTTCCAATGCATTGTGGTAGAGTTGAAGGTGCATTTTGACCTATCAATACACAGTGGAATTCATCTAGTTGCATTTTGGAAAACTGGTTCCAACCACTATGCTTGCTGACATGTTGGAGCACAAAGCATTCTTGTTTTGTAAATTTGGAAATAGATGAATCGTATGCAATACAAGTATGTGGAACACTCGAGAGACTTAAACAATATGCCAGTTGTTTGTGATGCTGGAAGGAATCTAATAGATACCAATGTAAGGCATAAGATGTTACTGTACGTGTAAATGGGAAAAGTTTAGGAACATACAAGTGATTTAATGCCTGCCAAATTGCCTCCTAAATCCGAACTACTATTCAGAGCAAGTAGCCTTTGTAAGAGGGTGAGCCCCTTATTTTGACTAATGAGGACTTCCATGGAGCTTGCAAGAGCAACCAGAGTTCTCAACATAAATTATCTGCCTTGTTGGCATGTTAGTATGGGCTGGGAGACCAAGTGTGCCCAGGTATGTGTCTTAGTACATAACACCAGGAAGGCTGAGCTTTGCACTAGGAAGTGTTGTACGGATGACATTCAGGCATTTAGTTGGAATAAAATCTGGACCATGACTTCGTGCTCAGGTTGGCCTTGGAGCTAAGGACACTAGGAAATTAGTTAATGGATGTTTTTGCTTCACTTTCCTGGAGAAGCATAGTGATGGATGTTGACTACCAGCTTGTTGAATCACCAAATCTCAGATGCAATTTTAACTTCAACTTCTGGTGTCATCGCGAATTGATTAAATTCATCTTGGTCTTTTGTCAGTGTATCGCTCATATCTACTTAATTGTTGTTATTTAAGTAAGAAATATACAATAATTACTTTGATCTTCTACCCTTGTTTCAGTGATTTTTTTCTAAAGCTCATATAGCAAGATGTTCATATTAACCGATTTGGGACAGTATCATAAGAGAACCAACCATGCATTCATTTCTGCTTATTGAAGTCTGACTTTTGTCTTTGTTTGACTGAAGATGGATGCTTGTCATTGAATAGGGCAAGTCGATCCACATATTTCAAGATTAATCATGAAATGCATTTCAGAAAAGATTTCTTGGACCAAAGTGAAGAAGACATGAGGTTTAATTTCTGATGCTTTCCATATGTCATGCCCACCCTAAATGAATATACAATAATTACTTTGATCTTCTACATTGTTTCAGTGATTTTTTTCAAAGCTCATATAGCAAGATGTCCATCTTAACCAATTTGGGATAGTATCGTAAGAGAACCAACCATGCATTCATGTCTGCTTTTTGAAGTCCGACTTTTTTCTGTGTGACTGAACATTGATGCTTGTCATTGAATAGGGCAAGTCAATCCACATATTTCAAGATTAGTCATGAAATGCATTTCAGAAAAGATTTTCTTGGACCAAAGTGAAGAAGACATGAGTTTAATTTCTGATGCTTTCCATATATCATGCCCACCCTAAATGGTTGAGGACAAAGTTTGATGGTTATGATTATGATTCTCACCATATGTCTTGCTACATATTATCTATCCGGACAAGTCATGATAAATGTGCCCATGTGGAGAAATGTCACTTCAACTAGGTAAGAACCATTTTGTATTTTAAGAGCACAGACAATAACTAGTAGTGTCACCTTTTAGGTCCTTTCAACTCCAATTGTTTTAGCTAACGGAAGGACAACCAGGAGTGAGACATCTTTCCTGCTCTGTGGATTTATGCATTTTTCATGTAAATCTGCTCTACTATGGGCAGCTTAAATGGATCATATGTGTTGAACTTTGATGAATTCCGAATTTAGAGGGTGGAAGTTAGTAGAAGCAGGATCAAATGTAAATTGGAGGGGTTTTATTATGAAGCAATACAGGGATAAGGAAGCAGGAACAAGTTCAGAATCTTGTTCTTATATTTACTTGATAAGATAAGAGAGGGAGAGACGGGGGCACTAATTTTAGGGGAGACTGCAGGATTTACAGAAAAGATCAAATTTAGCTGGAACAGGCATGACATATAACCTAGTAGCTGCTTTGGCAAGATTGTTAACAATTTTTGGCGAACTAAAGCATCAAGACATATAATAACTTATTTGTCAACAATTACTATAGGCTTAGAAGGATGAGATGGCCCATAACTTCAGCGGAGAGCATTCCTTGTAATAAGTGTAGATCAACAACTGACCTAGCTGAGACTATTGGAAACGTCTGCATTGAGAATAGATAGCACAATTGTCAGGTCAGTGAATATTATTATGAATGAATAATATTTGAACTCATCCTGGTCGATCTATTTTCTTTCTTCCTCTCTTGATATGCATCTCTGTAACTAAATGTTAAATTTCAAGCAGAAACAAAAATTAAAGCTGTGGAAAAATAAGGAAGTTAAATTAAACTGAACTCTCTAGATTTTTAGCTCAGCAAGAACAAAGAAGGGTTCAAGAAATTCGGTCAGTTTAGCGACAGTTGCTTTCATGCAGGCAGTTTACCAACAGTTTCCTTTTATGTTGTCATGGAACTGTAGGGTCCCAAATTGTCAAAAACTTAGGCTCTACATGTCTAAAGGGCGGTGTCCCTTGGATACATCATAAATCTCCAAATATGTTGGACTGAAATTTCTTATATTCATGTTTACATTAGGAGAAATACATATTCCAAGAAACTCTGGTGCTATATACACTTTGATCAAGTTATATTGTTCGTCAAATTCTTCTATTGGAAACCATCACTCAATTAACTTGTTATTGCTCAGTGGGTTCACTTTTAAAACCGTCTTCATGTCTCATTTGTCAGTGCCCACACTACACATGAAACAGAATTGATAACGCTAGTATCAGTCAAGTAATTGGAAAGCTAATATGTGGCTGGGTCTTCTTCTTTTTTGTCAGTGCATGATAAGATTGTAGTGATCTGTGGTTAAGTTTGGTATGGATCCACTAAATGAGCTATTACTTTTCATAGCAAATGAGCTCTTATGTCGGAATTCGCAAGCCCTTGAGATCAGATTTCTGCAAATTGGATGTGGTGGTCATAATATTATGTAACTTCGAGAATAATCGAATGTTTTCCGTTTGCCACGTGTATTGTTCCAGTCCGGTAGAATGACTTGTAACCATTCAGTATTATTACTTTTCATGCTTTATAAAGCAAGCACCATCTTATTACCTCAGCTGTGTATGTTTTTTTTCATGTGCGATTAATTATATAAGAATTCCAGGTTTTTAATTTCTTCCAAACTTTTGGTGAACTCAACATTGTTTACATTCTCCCTGATTCTTTCTTCCCCCAGTTGAAGAACTCCTGAATGCAGAACTTGTGAGCATCGGGATGTGGGTGGCTGTGATGTTGTTAAGCCCACTATCTCATGATTGTTGGATTGTCCAGCGGTCGAAAAATACGGGTGTGCAGTGCTAATTCAGTTTCCAATGTGGTTTCGTTCTGGTTCATGGAACCTTTTGGGAACGGGAGAATGAATAGCGCCACTGTGTTCTCTTTCCCGTTACAGTTTTATAAAGATGCTTGTTGCCTCCTGGCTTCGGAGACCATCTTCTCAGCTTGACCTGCCAGAGCTTCGCTAGTGGTCAATGTGCTCCTGATATTCCGTTCAGGGCCCCAACTATGTGCTTTGCCAGCATTTGCAAGGCCATCATATGGTATATTTGATGCGCAGCATGAGTGGAAGCATGGTTAATGTGTTAAAAGGGTTGATTAGAGTAATTATTTATGGGCGGGGCCGGCGCGCAAAGCCTTGCAGACTTTGTTGCCAATATGAGGCTACCAGCACCTGCTACTTGACCAATGAGGCCTCAAATGTAGATGTGCGCAGACTACTAGATTCAAATCCTCGAGCAGCTAAACCTAGAACGAAGCCCTTTTTTATATTTTACTCGGCTCAACAACAGATCTGTAGGAAATTCACCATCCTTTTGAATCATCTAATAAGAAGCATCAAAGAGTTGCTGTTGAGATGCATCATTCAATAAGCAACACCCAAGATTTAATATAACCATAAATCCGTATGGGTGGCACTATTGTCAAGTGACATCCGAATGTGAATGCAGCAAGTCTACGACGTTGAACCTTCGGACAGGCATCTTTTGAATGGTGCACCGGGGGGTATTGATACCATTCTATGGTCAATCACCGATCTCTGCCCATCATCCCTCTCTAATAGAATAAGGGAGCTGGCAAAATAGTAAAATATCCTTTTCTTGCCTCTAGGTTTTAATGCGAAGTTCTCAGACGCAACAATCCTTTGGGTGGGGCTGTTATTCTGGATTCAATCATAGGTAATTTTTGTCATCCATAATGCCTTTCCATTGAACCAAACTCGGCCGCTTCCCAAGTTTGATGCGCAGACAAGCGGAGATCCGAACCAAAGTGCCGACAGGCTATTTTGAGAAAGAGGAATTCTTTGTGCACCACGGCGGTGCATCCGGTCCATGCACTGTCTGTGATGGTTGATTCACGCATGAGATTGAGATACGGTATATTAAAAAAAAAAATTTATTGATCCCATATAGAAATCAATCATCACGGACGGTGTGCGCGGTTGTGCACCGTATGCAATGCATAAAGAATTTTATTTTAAAAAATTTAATATAAATTTATTTAAATTTATTTTTTGAGAAGGAATAGGCCAAATTATCAGCCCATGAACGCTGCCGTCATTTACACATAGAGAAATTCTTTGTGCGCCGCAAGTGGTGTAAAAAATCCAACGTGAAGTACACCGTCTTATCCGATTGATCCACGTAGCCATCTTTTTTCAAAATATATTTAATGTCTATTGATCGATTTTTTTATTTAAAAATTTTGTACGACGAAAATATCCATCTTTTGAAAAAAATTATGACATCCTATGACATAATATATTTCAGAATATTATAATATAATCTAAGATATCATAATATAAAAAAATATTTTGTCCAATCGCTTTCCAACGGACATTTAATATCTGCAGATCGACTTTTTCTTTAAAAATTTGAATGATGAAATACCCTATTCTTAAAAAAATTATCACATCTGTTAAGATTTGACGTCTCGAGATTCAGCCCACATTGAACCAACAGCGAGGTTCATGGCGAAAAACGGGTCCAACGAGACCAAGATCACTCGAAACGGAGCTTGGATGGAGAAGATACGAGCTTTTGAAGTCAGCACGAG
>KE504930.1:330888-353108 GCA_000441515.1 Elaeis oleifera
CTCCGTCTTCTCCTTTCTTTTCTCTTCTTCCCTTCTTTTTTTTGCCTTCCTTTCTTTTTCTTTCTTTCTTCTTTCTCTTTCCATTCTTCCTTCTTTCCTTTATTTTGCTTCATCTTCCTTCCTTCTTTCATTCTTCTTCTTCTTCTTTCCTTTCACTTTGTCCTTTTCTTCATCTTTCCTTCCTTTTTCTTTGCTTCTTCTCTCCCTACATAGATGGGTTTCGAAGTTCCGACCCTATCCTACTCCCGTTTTCTCATAGGAATGAGACGGAACGGTCAGGACGTTCCTTGTCCCATCAGGACGTAAACCTTAACATAGATTAATATTATTTATCACAATAAATGATCCATCCATTGCCTTAATTACATACATGCCGTCGACACCACTCCTTTTTCTCCCACAAAATACAATTGGCAGGGGAAGTAATCCACTTTCATCATTTGAATAAAACAAAAAAATAATAATAATCCACACCTCGCATATTTAAAAAGAAGAAAACAAATGTCAAAGATTGAGTTTTGTTTGAGCAAGTTCCCAAGATTGAATTTGCGAACTCATGATCTATTTGACCAAAACAATGATCGATAAAGTGAAGTACATTTGGAAATCATTTACTTGTACAGAACCAGATTTAGAAACCTAAAGCCAATAATGAAATGAATTACACCATTACGACGTTGACAAAATAACCACTGATTAAGATTGACCAGTCTTTACATAAATATCTCATATGCTCGGCATGCAACCCAGCCGATCATTTTTTAAAACCATAACTCTATTACTTCTTTACAATCATTTGGAAAGGAACATGGAAGATTTACTTCAGAATGCCATAAATTTTGCAAGAAATCGAAGTCGTTCCACCTTCTGCAACATATGCAATATGGTGTCACGGGTACATTTATAGTCTCTTCATCTTTCAGTCGTGGCTATGCACCGAGATTGAAATTTATGCGATACTCATTTAATTTACAACTAAGTACCAAAATTATATAAGCAAATTTTCAGAAAAGAAATACATTTCTAAATAAGATAAGACTTCCTTGCACAATCCCATGCAGCCATAAAACTAACCTAAAATATGAAGCACAAAAATACACATATTTGCGTGCGTGTCACTCTTTTGTGCCGCTTTATGGATAAAGAAGCACCGTGCTTTGGTCGCGATCAAAAACCATATTGTCTCTAAGAACCATTATTAGATGCCACCTATCTTCTGTGTTCATCGTCAAGAATATCATTTCTACCTTATTCACCTGTCTTACTTCTTCAAACAGATCATCGAGAAAAGTCATTTCAGATTCGTCACACGATAACAAGAAAAGCTCAAGGGCATCATCTAATGCAATCACTGCTCGGGTTTGAAAGCGAATCGAGCTTAAGAACAACAAAAACCAAACAAACTTTGGGCCAAAATATAAATAGAACTCTTGATGCATCCGTCGACGAACCAATAAGCAGAACTGATTACTCGAGATAAAAGATCCCAAACCAAAACACGAAACGATTGCAATAGAAGAAATCGAAGAAAGAAGAAGGGGTACGAACCGAACCAGAAAAATGAAAGGAGAACGCGAGGGAGAAGATTTTTGTTTTCTTCCTTTCGCTTTAGGATCGAAGGATAAACCCTAGCAAGCCTCGTACGGCTTATTAGCCCAACTCGTATTGCTTCTTTGCTGCTAGTGGTCGGATCGGGTTCGGTTTTGAATCCGATCCGAATCGGCTCAACAACGTGGTACTGGTGGAGACCAGACATGATCCCGGTTTGATTGGTAGGGAGTGTGAACGGGTTGGACATGGGTCAGACCCAAGAAAGATCCAGATCCGACCCTAATGCTCGGTTGAGTTCAGTTTCGGTTTTGGAATTTTATTTAATGAGATTTGATTTGGATTAAGATTTATAACCGGAAAATTCAGTGACCTATTATAAATTTGACTCTTTTATGATTATCGATGTCTGCATTATAAGTGTTGTGGATCTCCACCTCGGCTTTGACCACTTGCATCCTCGATGTCGGCTGAAGATCTTAGAGATTGGATTTTGGCGAACATAAAAATTATTTTCGATCGACCTAAGGACGTCAGAGAACATACAGATGGTAACTCGAAGCTTAGCTTCGGCCAAAGTAACTTCACCTCGATCGGAGATGAGGTATTTTCAGGTTGCCCAAGCCGACCTCCTGTTGTGAAATGTAGCATACTCCATTGACGAAATCCATCCTCTTTTCAATTCTGAAATGTCCTGATAAGAAAGGATATCTTCGCAATTAGATCGTGCCCCGAATGAAAAAAAAACTGCCGCCAGCCTAATCTAGGTGCAATAATCAAGAATCGGTCCTACTCCAAGGTGTATGTAACTCTATTTCTCCTTCTATAAATAGAGGGGCACGGAGACCCTTAAGGTAAGCTTTCAAAAATTATTCTCTCCTTCTGTTTGTTCTCCACTTTTTGACTTAAATGTTGGAGGATCCTCATCGAGAAAACTCTGATCAGGATTTTTGCAAGTCCTTGGAGTCGCCTCCGCTCAACTTTGTCATCTCAGCCGCCAAGATCGCCTCCAACCTCGAGCGCGGGATTTCAGCAGCAATAATAAATTTAGTTGTACGATGGATCATGAAAGGCTACATTTATATCTATGGGTTATAGCTACAAATTGTGTCATGCAACTTTTCTTGGATCCTTCATAATTAACAATGTAATAATATTAACCATAGAGAAGAAGGAGAAGGTTATATTATTTATGTAATGATCATATCTTATTTGTTTAAGATAAATTATGGTGTCACATAAACTATGGGGTTAGCTCTACAAAAAACATGCATATTTTAGAAATTTTACTCAACAGATCTGGCAAAATAGATTTTACAATCATTTTATAAACTCATTCATTTAATTTTTATAATTTTAATAAGAACCTCTTGGAGTTGTAGAGACACAAGAAGGATGGCTCCTCGCTTGTCCTATAAGCCAGTTAAAGGAAAAAGCCAGTGTGTAAATGGAGAAGAATACAAAGGTCAATCCAGATTAGAGAAAAAAACCAAATTTATTGTTTTGTATAAATTGGAGATGCAGGGGATCGAACCCTGTACCTCTCGCATGCAAAGCGAGCGCTCTACCATTTGAGCTACATCCCCAGCTGCTGAGCACTGATTCCCACAGACCTTTGTTTATGATTATTTAGGCCAGCATCCTCACATAACAGTAACCTTCCTTCAATCTTGTTGCACTCTTTTCTCGTAAATAATTTTCTCCTAGTCTCAGAGCATGGTAATTTATCTCTCAATTGAAGTTTAAATTTCTAAAACCTTGCCGTTGGCTGAAGAGGTTGTTGGGTGTGTGAACTTGTTTTCCCAATCAACACCATATGGTGATATATTAGCAATATCCATTCAGCTAATATAAGAAATATATGGTGGAACTGTTTATATCAAAGCCTGTTGACAATTATCTCCTCAAAATTGTTGTTGCAATTAGGTATCCTGTGTCCAAAATCATTACCCAAAAGTTCAAAGGAACAAGAAGGAATGGCATAGCTCTGATATCTTATTTTGAAGTTTCTGGAGCGTTAAGGCACTAGATACACCTTTATCAAAAGCTCCATTTGAATAGTGCCTCTCTGAATTGGAAACAGTGATGCAATGAACAAAGCCAAGCTTGGATTATAGTTTGTGCAGCTACTCATTGGCTTGTCAACTACTGCAGCTGCGAGGTTAATATAAAATCAAACACTTGGGGTGTAGTTCTCCACTAATCTTCTTTGAATTTGGTTGTTTCATACTCATGGTCGTGCTAATTTGTTTAGTTAATTATAAGGCATTTCCAGCAGTGTTCCTTGTTTGTTCTAGCTGGGCTGTTGAGCTTGTCATGTTGTCATGCTTCCAATATCAATGTGCCTTTAGAATTAGAAATCTAATTAATGAAAATATGACTGAAAATTTTTGGATGTTTACCGTAACAATATGACGATAGATAGAGGGTGTTACTGAATTGGAATAACTGCTTCAGCTGCTCGTTTTGTTACACTACTTCAACGAGGAAGCTTAGAAGATTAAAAATAGACATTTTGTAGAGGAGGGTTCCACATGGTTATTTTAAATGATCGGATGCTGGCAACAAATGCGAGATTTGGATGTTTACATAGCCCATCTATTTGTTATGGATACAAAAGAATTAGCTTATAAAGAATGGATCGATAATGTTGCTTGTATTTATAAATAGAGGTGAAGATGTTAGGCTTGGGGCACCGGTTGTTGGCCTCCTGCAGCCCAAGCGGTATGAAGATTTTCTTAGTGTCTGTTTTATCTGGTTGGTCCTTGCAATCTAACCAGAGTTAACTATTGTTCTGATAAGTGGATTACCATGTTTTTGGGCTACAACTTTTAGATTCCGAGTCATGGTTTGTGAGAGGCATTCAACTGCCCTGTTGTGGCATTACATAGTCAGTTCTCTGTTAGTTATTGAGGTTTATAATTGTAAGGACATGACACTTTGATGTCGAACTTCAATGAGCCTTCAGGGAGAACATTCAGCAAGAGATGCATCTTTCTGTCTGCCACCAGAAGGATGGTAATGATTTTGTACATACATACCTTTCTATACAAAAGCATGACCTGCAAAATTTCATTACTTGAATCGTGACAATATAACACAAACCATATGATTATGGGCTAGTTACCTCTTAGTAGGGATATAGTTTTTCGATGCCTCAAACACTGTTAGTTCATCAATATTTGCCCTTTCTCTAAACCCAATTAGCATTCCTCCTTTCTGGAGTTTTGTCCATCCTCACAACATTGATTTGAAATCTTTCTAGCAAACAAGCTACGATCAACTCATCTATATGTGTGCCATTTTCTTCCCTGAGCATATCCTTGAACCAGCATGAAACACCGGATTCTCAAACAGACTTTCTGGCTGGAAGACCCCCTTTTCCAGCCACCTCTCTGGCTTACAGTCATTGTAGTCCTTCCCATAGCATAAGCACCACTATATGTGACACCCCATCTTTTACCTCCAAAGGTTTCATCAGGCATGGTTGTCATCTCTCTTTGCATGATTGTGTCCATGGGCACAGGAGGGTACAACCTCATTGACTCTGATATTACAGCATCGAGATAATGCTTCTCTTGTAGCTCATGGAAATTGTATATCGCATCTGAATTTTGATTCAGGCCCCAAATTAATCTGATTTTTTCTGCTATCTTTTCTCCACATCATGACTTGTAGAGAGGAGCCAGAAGAACCATATCAACGCGGATGATGTCGTCTCATGGCCAGCAAGAAGAAGTTTGTCACAATATCTCCAAGGAATTTTTCCATGTTTGTTTTGTTTGAAGCAAATCCGGACAGAAGATCATTGTACTACTCCAAAAGCCTTGTTGCTTCTTCATAGACTTTCATGAAGTTTGAAGAGATAATATCGCCTGCTCTTCTTCAGTAAGAAAGGCAGGGTCTTCATTGAAGGCCACCTTGCAGATGTTTTCAAATGCAAAGTGTTGTAGAACATCTTGTAAGTTTACAATCTCATTCTTTTGCTGCTTTCTTCAGTAGAGGTAACAGCCTCTGGATAATGTCATAATAGACAGTGTTCCCCACAAAATTTGAGTTCATTGCCCATCACCTTCTGCTGCCACTTCCAGTGCTCCGCAAAACAGTTGAAAACCTTTCATCATGGAAGTGTCCTAGCATTGTGCTGGACCGCTCGCCTTTCGGGTAGTTCTCAAAGTTGGTTTTGAGCATATGTTCAACATTAAAAGGGTTGGCTGGGATGATTCCGCCGACCTGCCCTGGACTCTGGAATCCCATCATTGTGAAGATGTAGAATATAAATAAAATTGAGATCAAGCACACAAACATGCTATAACGTGCATTTTCGTGTCTTATGCTGGTAGAATATAAATAAAATTGAGATCAATTAAATTACACACAAATACTATCACAATGCATCTGAGGTGTTGAATGCTAGTAGAATTTTGGAAAAAAAAAAGTAAATGGATGGAGGACAAAATCTTGAATGGGGCAAACTGATGCTGCAGCGATAATTTAGATTTCTTCTTTTCATCATAATGAGAAGCAGCCTATGCTTTTTCTGTGGAAGTCAGCCCCTTATCAACTCCAAACCACTGTCTCTTGCCTGTTTGTCGCATCACTTTTCCCATTCAACGGTCCATACGCATGCACATGACAAGTTCAGGTTGAAATTCTCAATGACGGGCAACAATACTGCCACCTGACAATACTTGGGAGTGTCAATCTTTTCGTCAACAAATTTTTTCTGCTTAGCATCAAGTTTTTTTACTGCCACAATGTTTTTTTTATAGAGCAAGTGACCGATTGGGGCAGGAATTTTGCTGCATGACAGAGAGATTCACAAAAGGATGGAGGTATTGAACTCAAGCGAAGAAATATTTGATGTAAATAAGATCTAGTCATGCAAGCATGGCCAGTTCAATTGAAATGAATATCTGATGAAATCCGATTAAAAAGATTGCATTATTTTTTTCCTTAAATAATTCCTATCAATGAGAAATACAAAATTCATGCATAGAACTGCATGCAACTCGTGCTTAATTATAGTTTCTCCTAATTGAAGCTCTTCAATGAGTTAAAAGTTAAGAGTAAAAAATGAAAGGAAAAGATGGGGAAAGAAATGATCTAAAAAATATGCAACATCCCAGAACATGACTGACAAAACAGAGGAATGATTTACTTGCGTTTTGAGGAAGGAAGCAAGCATTCATACATCCTCTCCATTCGTGATACTATAGCAAGCTTGTATGCAGTTTTCAAACCAGGCTTCCCAATGTCAACAATATCCGGTCTCAGGCTGCACCAGAAAAATCAAATAGACTCCCCCTTTAGTAAACTTTGTTCTAGATTTTGCACATCTTCAGAAAGAAACTCATGAATGAAGCCACTAACCTTAGCCACTCGCCTGTTCCCTTTGCATGCCTTTCCACAGTCTTGTACAAATGATCAAGGCTATACAACACCAATCCAAACATGCATTGAGCATCATCCTCCTATATGACAAAGAAAGGGACAAGCTTCATTAAGCACGTTTCAATCAGCACTTAAGGTCAGCTCGCTTAGATGCACATGTTCCATTCAAAGGTATTGTCTCAGAATTGTCAGTCAGTACAAGGTGGGATGGGATCTATAAAACCAACCCCAAATAGGTGGGATGGCCTAGATGTTTATGGCTATAATTTAAGAGCTTTCAAATAACAAGGTACTCTAACAGCAAAACCAGATGTGAAAGCAATAGCTACATATAACTAGAAAAGTTATTACCTTGATTTAGTAATAAAAAAATTACTGTTTACGAAAACTAGCATGTGAAATTACCAAAACAACTATCACAGAAAACCATATTTATTTGGCAAATCAATTTGCGTTAAGCAAATTGAAACAAATTGCTTTGACTTGACAAATTAGAAACATCATTTAAGGGGAGATATGACTAGGACAAATTTCTAAGACTTGCCATTGATCACAATCATAGTCAAAGGTTTAGCATTTGATTTTTAGACGAGTCATCTAGCGATAAAGATCAGGACTTCAAGGAAAAGGCAAGAATAACAAACATAAGGGAAAACAACACCACCAACAATATATGGTATCATTTTTGTAAGATACTAAGATTTCTTAAAATTAGTCAGGAATAAATCGTGAAATGCTATAATTCAAGAACAATTAATTTACTTCACATTTGATTGTGGAGATCAAAGGTTTAGCATTTGGTTTTTAGACAAGTCAGCTAGCAAGAAAGATCAGGACTTCAAGCAAAAGGCAAGAATAACAAACATAAGGGAAAACAACACCACCAACAATATATGGTATCATTTTGTAAGATACTAAGATTTCTTAAAATTAGTCAGGAATAAATCGTGAAATGCTATAATTCAAGAACAATTAATTACTTCACATTTGATTGTGGAGAATAATGAAAGACCATTCAGTCAAGGAAAAAACTGAGATAAGTCGAGAAATTTTCAATGGCATCAAGAATATTCTTATAATCGTCATGATAAATTCAGTTAGACTTATAGACTAAACCAAATTTATATATTTTGCAAGGAACCTAAGTCACATGGAAGTTCTACTTGCAAGCAGTGTGGCATTGATTTGGGAATAAGAGTCTGATTTGGACACATCCTTGTGTTTAATTCAACAAAAGAATAAAATTCAGATGCAGGGCTACATTAAAAGAATATTCATAAAATTGCATCTACATTAATATCTTAAATTGTAGCATTGAATATTTAAAAAATAGTATTATTAAGGTGTGCATTCATCTACATATTTGCCGATCTTAAAAAGTGATCATAAGAATTCCAAATTCCAGCTCTGCCAACCCCAATAATTGAACTACGTAAGTATATAAATTATAATTTACCCAAGGTTTTAAATCCCGTGGGACGGAGGTGTCCCGATATCTCCAGGACGCCCCGCTGTCCCGGTATCTCCGGAATGCCCCGCTGTCCCGTCCTGTCCCGAAAGCCATTCCGCTCATGCATCCCGATAGATATCCTCCATCTCTCTCCCTTCTTATTTCTTTCTTTATTTTTTTTCTTTCTTTCTTTTCTTTCTTTTTCTTCTACCTACCTTCCTTTCTTTCCTTTTTTCTTTCTTTTTGTCATCCCTTCCTTTCTTTCTTTTTTTTCTTTTTTCTTCTTTCCCTTTCCTTCTTCCTTCTTTCCTTCCTGTCTTTTTCTGGTCCCTTCCTTTTTTTCTTTCATTTTTCTTCTTCTTCTTTCCTTTACTTTTTCTTTTTTCATCTTCCTTTCTTTCTTTCCTCTTTCTTCTTCTTTCTCTATGTGGACGGGTTTCAAAGTCCCGATCTCGTTCCGGTCCCGTTTTCTCATAAGAATGGGACAAGATGGCTAGGACGCCCCCCATCCCGCTGAGACATAAAACCTTGAATTTATCCTTCCATAATTTAGCAAAACAATATTGCTAACCATGTTGCATCAAAGTCATTTTTGAAGTTAACGTACTATGAGCAAACCTTTCTTGGGCCTTAGTAATATGTTTTTAAAAAAAAGCCTGTACTTCTAGTCCTTTATCATATTTATATTGCTGAAATGGCAAGAGATATAGTGAGGAATGCTGAAAGTTGTATTTTATTGGATGTATCACAATGATATCTTTTTGTTAGATTATCTCAGTTACACCCCCAACAAAAATCAAAAAGGACTGCTTATACATGAACATTAATGAATTAAATATGCTAATGAATGAGTAAGTCATTCAAACTTCACCATTCCTTGATCCATGAAAGTTTGAAACTGCATGAGTCTTTCTCAACTTCAACCACTAAAAGCCTTCTTTGACGGCAAGCAATCCTTCCTCTGCCTTCCGCACTTTTGACCTGATTTATTCTAACTTTTAGTAATTAGACCGCATGCTGCACAATAAAGATTAACAATGGGTGTATTTTGTGGAGCCTATAATGTATAAAATTTTCTGCAAGGTTAGCTTAAAAGGAAATGTGGAAACAAATTCTATACAGAATTCAATAAAAATATTCTAAGTTAAATATGTGCAGACACATTATATTGTGAACGAAGATGCACAAGACGATAATAAATTTACCTACCAGAAAGAAAGGAAAACCATTCATGAGAACAATTCAAAAAGTGTCCACCAACAAGCTTTAGACATTGCAAGATCCCACAATGAAATCAGCAAGCTGAAGTGATGATGACAAATGTGAAAATGAGAAGAACAGAATGGATGCGGACAGCAATGTTCACAGGGTGCCTACCAAATGTTATGTCAACAAAGACTAAAACAGTCAACTAAATTATATCGAGAATGTTATTGACACCCAAAAGGTGCCAAAGAAATTTCAAAAACAATAATGTACTGGAACAAAATTTAATTGAGATGGTAAGCAATTCGAGATTATAAAGATGTAATAACATCATATACTCACTTGCCGAACCCATGCCCGCACTAACATGATCAGAAGAATAGAAATGAAAAATGCCGGTAAAGCAGCAAGAACTGCAAAACTGATTTCATTTGCCTTGAGAATTTGATCTAATTCAAGCATTGCCCGGTTAAACAGCATTATCGTTCAGTCCTGTGCAGAATCAGAAGTAAATTTCTACCATTTATAATCACACAATTATCAAACAACTGGAATAACTCAACTCACATCTCAAGATCCAGTTTCAGCTTTTGAATCTGCAAATCCACACAGTTCATAAGCAATACAATGATAACCAATGGTAAAAGATGGTTAAACTTTAGCAAAACTAAAAGAAAAAGAAAAAAGAAAACCTAGAATAAGCATAGCACGAGCAAGCTCTCCACTAAGAAGATTTTGGAGTGGATGCATCAGCTCCTTCTCATATCTGTACTAAAGGTATTCATAAAATGAATCTGAATGCAAATAATTATGATACATTGTCAACAGCACAAACAAGAAAGTACTAGACAATTTTGGCCTTAAATGATAAAATTACTTGACGTCAAACCAAACGATAACTTCCATTTAGCAGTTGAAAACTGTCATTTATTGAGAATGTCAAGTTGCCCTTGATAGAAAGAACATGTTTAGCTTGATTGATTGCTGAAGAGGTGAAGCAAGGAATCTAAACTTGTGGTCTCTCAAACAACTACTAATATTATATGCCTTATATGGAGCGATGAAAAATCATCTACTACTAGTCTAATTCTAACTATGATCTACATTCTTGCCTCAAAGGTTCAAAGACATCCTTTGGGCAGTTGGACAGGGCATGCTATTAACTGAGTATTCATTCAACCAAGATTGATATATCATTCAAGGCATCACAATTAGCACTTGATGAGAGAGAGAGAGAGAAGAGGAGGTGGGGTTGGGCAATTGCTCATGCACCACGAGAAATCACACAGTTACAACACCATGATGATATATCCTGAATACATCATTCATGGTTTATCCAGTATATTCCACATCACTGTAAGTGAGAAGGAGACATCATGCAAGGCAAAACATTAGTTCATGCCTCCAAGCTAAGAACATCCTTTGGGCAATTGAACATGGCAAGCTACCTTAAAATTAGTTTATTATATCGATATCGATAATGTACCTAAGCTGTAATGATGCTTGCCAACACTTGTTTGACCAAACAACATAGTTGAGTAACTTATGCAATGAGCAATACTGTATAAATTGGGTCAACCTGCCCGTCCCATCACCCATGAGCCCCTGGGTCACTCAGGGACCCAGGATTCAAAGAGGCCCATTCAACCTGTTCAGTCCAATGATTAAACCACTGGACCTAGGAGTGGGTTGACTCAGTTCCCACCCATCCAGGTCATAGGCCAAAAAATAATCAGGAAAACTAGTGATGGGGATGAGAATCAAAATAGTGATTAAACTGAGTATCAAACTCGGGACACTTCACACAATTACAAATATTTTAAGCACCAAGATTTAATGTTGTTTTATTGTCATGTTTATTATACTTACGAATACCTGTCATCAGATGAAATAATTTTAATAAGTTGTGATATTGCAATAACTATAGGAAAATAATTATTTTCTCCTTGACAGCAAATGAAAATATTCATTTATTATCTTATACATTTTTAAGCATTTACTATTTATAATAATTGAAATATTAATAGTTTCGTATATTTTCTTAATTAGATAAAAATTTTCTTACAATCTATCTTCTAAAATTAGATGATCGGATTATTATTGGAAATTTTTCATGTTTTTTGCTATTTTCCTTTTAAAATTTTAATATTTTTTCTGTTTATTACCATTCACCCACCTTTTTGTTTATGATGCCACGGGTTAATGGAGTGACCTGTGGTCGACCCATGGTTGAACCATTAAGCAGTGACGCAATGATTAAATGGGTTTGTCCGGGTCATCAAGCTTCTTGCATGGGTTTAACCTCTAGGCCATAAGGGTTTCCAAAATAGAGCTAACAATATAGTTACCTGGAAATGTGCTTGGTTCAGTAAAATTCAGTATTTAAGTGAATAAGGATATTCTGCATGGAAACAAAAAATCAAGTCAAGTTTGAAGTGTGATCTACTTGAAAGTGTTTACACGATTTTTACATCTACATTCTTTCAAACTTTTAGCTGATTTTATTGGGCTCAGCATCCAGACCATGATGGTTACTTCCCCGAAGGCTTATGCCTTAATTTACACTTTAGATGTAAAAAACTTCGTGTTATGCATATCAAACAGTGTTATTGTAGGGAAGAAAGCAGAATGGACAAGACTGGGGTCACCCTGGTCTATGCTCAGCAGATCGAATGCATCAAGAATAATATAGGGATAGAACTCAAATTGAAATCTTGTTGAATTTGGCATGAAGGAGAGACTCAGACAGATGTATAAATAAACAAATAAAATATTATGCTGATACAAACAATTGAGAATGAAAATGTTTAAAATTGCTATATGTTATGGTAGCAATAGGCAACAAAATAATCATATGTTAAGTGCAATAGCATAGCATATTAAATAAACTAATATAATATCGTTGATCATGATAAAGATCTTTAAAAGGGACAATAAAGTGAAACATAAACATAGAAGCAGAAAACAAATACATTAAAGAAAGTTTAAGATAGATAATTGTTTTGGCGAGAGAGTCGATTACTTGATAAATTGCACTTAGTAGCTAGTTGTTAAAATCTGAAAGAAATTTGATACCTTGCCATGACTATTTCCAGCATTTCCTGATCCGGTATATTCTCTGGTATCTTTTGACCTTTGTTTGCTCACAGAATGCCAACAACATCCTACCAGGGATAAATAACTGAAGTGAGAATAAATGACAAATGTACGAAGAAGTTAGATGCACATTAACTGCATGTAGAAAATATAGCATTTTCAGCTCTAACATCAAATCTAGTCAAAACATATCCAGCTACAATGACTCTAAATTCATCCATATTACAAAGGGAGCAAGTAAACAATAGAGCAACAAACTAGGCAAATGGTGCAGTTGCCTATAGCTATGATCTTCATTTCCAACATGCATGGTAATCTACAGAGGATCCGAGATTTCATTCTGTAACTGAAGTTTGTGGTATTCTAATATTAATAGTGAAGTGAAACATTACTTTTTCCAGGATTTTTGATAATGACCAGCTAAGAGGATGCAGGGCTTGTTATTATAGATGCAGGCTTCTTTTCAGCAATTCCATCTAATACTTTCTTACAAACAAAGTGCAAAACACAGAAATAAATTATAAGGATCATCAGCTAGTCTGCCTGATGCACCTCCACGACTCCTTACCAAACTGTAGGTGAAAATGTTGCCAACTATATGTTTCTAACCACCTCTATGATCATTGATATAATGTCACAAGAACATGTATAAATTTTTGTGACAGAGTGATTTTTATTGGTAAATGTTTTTGAGTCAAAGATAATTAAATGCAATTATATACACCTCAGGAGAAAAAGGGATAAAAAAATAGTGAGTATCAGCATCAACAGCCTTTTTAAATGATACCAAAAATCCAATTGAAGAACTAGTGTATCTTTAAATCTGGCATAAACTGACAAAAGTCACTGATTCTAGTCAACTTCAAAAATGATAGTTGTGGATTTTAAAAGGATTCTTCCCCCATAAATTGCCATGAGAGTTCATTAGGTAGTCATTAGTTTCATTAAAGCAGCACTACACATAGGTCCAAGAACAAGCATGTATACAAGCATGTATACATATGCGCATCAATTAGTAGATTCTTTTGGTTGATTCACTTTTCACACTAAATTTTTATCTTCAGATTATCTAGGGTTCATATTTTAGTAGTGGATCAAAAGCATGCAACGGACACAAAAATCTCCTTTGTTTTCATGTTCTTTAACTAAAATATAGATTGTTAACATGAATACATGTTTTCCGTGTTTTAGTATCTTTTCTTCCTTGTTCATGATATGCATATTTTCTTATATCCATTTGCAGTTTATATTTACCCCTATTGACTGTGAATATAACAACTTATATTGTTTTTACACATAAATTCATTGAGTCTTAGTTAAATTTCCATGCATATCTTTTCTTTCCTCAATAAGTTGAATATCTAAAATAAATAAAGTAGATTAATTTTACTGTATATCATAGAGTTCATGTTAAAATGAGGTCCTCATAATTTCATTAGTATTGTCATATATACAACAAATTTTAATTGCTTATCCTGTCATACATGCTATAATAATACCTTTACTATTTTTGCTTCACACTCTTACTCATTTGGTTTGGCTCAATTAAAATTCTTCATAATAAATTATTCTCCTCTTACTTAGTTCCTATTAATATTATACATTTTTATTTGAACAAGAAGAAGAAGCTATATTTAGGTGATCCTTTTGGAATAAGATTTATCATAAGGATAAAGTGCTCTCCGAGAGTTTCTTTTGTGTTGGAAATAGACAGGGACAAAAGAATAGGATAACTTCTTATTATTGGATGAAATAGAACATTTTGACCAAATGGCAGAATAGTCTCATCTGACCAGAACTTATCCCATTTGATTGGAAAATGCTATTTGTAGCTTTTAAATGGTTTTTCAGGATAACCCAAACACATCTTTAGAAATATGATTCCCATTAAGAAAGGAGAATATTACATTCATGGGTTTTGCATAGTGCTTTTTAATATCATTTTATTAAAAGATAAGAGATATCTTCACTGTCCTACATTCATATATAAAATTTAAGGTGAAGGTGCCAATGGTTATGTTATGTTGGTTTATTTCATATCAAATTGCTCCTTCTCAAATCATTTCCATCCTTTTTATTATTCTTTCTTTTTCTTTTGGAACTTTGTAACTTTTTGTGTAAAAAAATAGCTTAAATCTAGTGCATTTTCTTTTTCATTAAATTCATTTTTATCAATTTTATGAGAAGGAAGAAGAGTAACTCTTTTTGATCATATGATTCTAACTGCAGATCAATTTTTCATAATTAACTATGAAGTTGGACACTCTTGACAAAAGACTCTAACAACTTACCTGACACTCTTTCTATTAATGTTCAACTCATTAATGTGAAAGCTTAAAAATGTATACAGGGTACAAGGGTGTGAAGATTCACCAGCAAGCCCACCTCTAACATTAAGAGCACAATATGATAAAAGTCTAACAACTTACAGGCTGCACACTGACATGTATGTACTCTACTAAAATCAACTATAAATTTGAGACTTTTAGATGATGAAATAAAGAAGATTATATGAATAAGATCTTCTTCTTTACATTTTCCCATCATTATGTAAATTAGTTTTGTCACTAAAAAAAACACAAATGCAGATCTGAAAAGCCACCAAAAAGAAAATAAACTATGATCATTTTATTTTTCTTGGCATAATTTTCCAATCTTACATGAAGTGACCAGCATATCATTTATATGTTTTCATCTACATAAAGTCCCATAATGTCCAAAATGTGCTTTCTCACACCACATACATGTGTTTCATCCTTTGCATCTTGGCAGGTAAGTGGAGCAAACTTCTAGCATCATGGTTCTCATTAGACCCATGGACTGAATCAAAATATGGAAACATTGAGGATTACATGTGCAGGGAATCTTCAGTCAACTTCACCTCTTCAACTTCCATCACACCTTTATGTCTCCTCCTGAACGTCTCGAAAAGCTCATCTCTGATGGAAATAAGCTGTGGATTCAAGTGAGAACATGATCAAAATTTCACCATCAATTATGTAAAAAAGCCATTTCATGTGTGCAATATCAAGGAAATTCAATGGAGAAACAAAGTACTAATGTTAAATAGAATACAGTCAAAACAGAGAGGGAAGAGAATGGCACTATATGAAAGCACATCCTTCAGTGTAATAGTTCTTTCACAGAAAGTGGAAAAATAATGAGTTATGTACTTGATCAATGTGATGGCAAATGATAGAACTCCCTAGGGAAGAGATGATGAATTTGTGCTCTTTGAAACCACAGTTACATGAGGTCCAACCATCCGAAAAAGGTCTAGACAACTTCAAGATACTCTAGAAAATAAATGTAGATTGAAAAAGAAAAAGGATTTCCAAGAGGATGAATCCATGCTTTAAATGGTAAAGTGACTTCTTTTCGCCATTTTGATAGTGTAGCATGTACAAGCCCATGCTTATCTGAACTCCATATGGCATCAAGTGAAACTGCAGTTGTTAGTGAAATCTCAGGAAACTTCATTATCGATTTTCACCCAAGAAAATTCATATACATGAATACTGGATCTGACAACCTATATACACATACTTGCACAAACATTATGCATGCATACCTTACACAGCCATAACCATACATCCATCTGCACATACATATACAGACCCATGCCAAATTTATACACATGTCAAGACCACAGACACGCCAACATACTCACAATCTTCATGGTTCAGAACTTCAGATAAATATTTGTAAATAATCTTGGGAAGTAGTTGATTTCCTGCTTCAGTCACTCACAATGTTCATTGACACCCAAAATTTTAATGCGCTCTATACCTAATTAAATATTATTTACCATTTATCAAGATAATAAAGATTAATCTCAAGAGAAAACAAATTTAGGAATGAACAAAATCATCTAGTGCAAGCCAAGATATTATGTCTGAAGGTACTAAGTACTAACAAACCATTGGTGCATAAATCTTTCCATTCAGGATATCTGCTAGCTGAATTTATTTCCAAGAACAGAAGTCACAAAAGGTTCTTAATACCACACCAGATCCTGTCAGCACCAAGTACTAATAGTTGTTCAAAAGAAATAAAATAGAAGTATTAATAAGCACATAAGCATGGAAATCTTACTGGTTGTTCCACATGATCTTTCCAAAATCCAGCTGTTGATTCTTTTGCTTCATGGAGCCAGTTGTCAATGTCAGAGCTTCCCATCAAACTACTATGGTTCAAAAGCCAAATTAAACATACTGAGAGGCAGTGGCGGATCTAGAAATTTTGCTTTGTAGGATCAATATAATAAAAAAAGTGAAGGAGTCGTAGGAGAGAAAGAAGAAAAATAATAATAATAATAAAATATTATTTTTAAAAATAATAAAAATATAAAATGATAATGTAATACTTTAATATTTTTATAATAAATATTAGAAAGGAGCAACGTAGTAAAATCTTAGATATTATTAAACATTAAATTATAATAGCTAGCCAAAAATTATTCTAATCATATATATTTGATATGAGTGAAAAAATGGAGAAGATAAAGAAAAAACTAAAGAGTGTTACAAAAAAAGCCAAAAGGGACATACATAATTCATATTGAGAAAAGAGATAGAAAGAATATAAGGTTTCCATTGCATTTGGATTGATTAGGATATAAAAATAAATTGATGTAAGATTTTAATGTAAAGGATGGACGGATGGGGACCATGGGTTGGGATGGAGTATTAAAAGATAAATAGAGAAGTAATAAATAAAAAAGAGAAAGAATAACAGAGAGGGGAGAGAGGTCAAAGTGACGTGAGAGAGGGAGAGAGATGTGATATGTGAGTCATTAAAAAGAGAGAGAATGTAGGTCATAATTATTCTTTTCATCTTTTGATGTGATCAGTTCTTCTAGGGTATAAAAAATAAATTCATGTGGGGTTTAAATATAAGAGGTGGACGGATGGGGTTGGGATGAGGTATTAAAAGATAAATAAAAAAAAAGTAATCAACAAAGAAATAGATAGAAGGAGAGAGAGGTTGGACATATGAGTCATTAAAAAAAGAGAATTCAGGTCATAATTACTCTTTTATGTGGTCTTTTTTATCCTTTACTTTTTTAAGATTTTACATGAGATATGGGGTCAATTCATTAAATTAGTAAGGTCAATTTCAAATTTTCTACTAATATATGAGATATAAGGTCAATGTTTACCCTTAATTTTTGTGGGTCAATTGACCCCACATTTACATGCATACATCCACCAATGCTGAGAGGCCAACTTCTCCACAGGTATAGTGCAACCAATATAAGGTCATTCTCCTTGGTTTTTGACAGCTGGAAAGCTAAATGAACAGTAGCAATTTCTCAGCCAAGGAAACTTTTATCAGACTTCAGAGACAACTAAACAAAATCCAAAACAATATAAAATAACCAAGCAATCACAGCGAAGTATGAATGATGTCATTGGAAATCAATTAATATTTTACATCTTATTCATGTCCAACTCTATTATTTAGAAACAATATCAGAAACCATAATAACAAAGCAGAATATAGTAATCTCTTATTGAGCCAAAATTTAGCCTATAAAAGTCAGGATACATTACACATTGATGTAGCAGAAGGCTTGTTGCACAAACAATATGATCAGATGTTACAGATGATTCACAAACATTTACGTTGCCTGATTTTTTGCAGTTCTGAGCCTCATGTAGCAGCAGTCTCATCATCACAGAATAATATGATTGGATGCTACAGATGAAGCATAAACATTTAAATTGCCTTCATTATTGCAGTTCTGAGCCTCATGTTAAGTTCCGAGAGAAAAGATTGATACTGGTTTATTTATTTTATATTTATTAGGGATACCTCCAAGTCTGTCTCCACCTCATGGAAATCGTCACTTTGAAGCAGCCAAATAATTCTATATGTTTCTGTATTATATGCATAACAGACCAACAATCTCTGTCATAAATACATTTCTCATGAACCTAGACAAGATCATGAGAAAAGAAACATAAGATGAATGAAATATTCTAAAGTTGGAGTGCACATAGCTATGAGGCTAGCCTCTATAAAGAAACTCCCTTCCTTACTAAATACAACTTCTAGATACTCTACCCACGCTCTCCCATTATAACCTTTTAGAGAAAGAAATCAGAGTGCATTAAGCAAAAGTTGTTGACTTAATTTAACAATAGTAAGGTTGCTCCATTTTTACATATGTATCACAAGTTCAAAACATGAAAACAGCCTTTCCGCAAGTGGGGTAACACTACATACATCTGATCCTCCCTAGATTGTATGGTAGCAAGAACCTCGCGCACTAGGCCACCTTATTGATGGAACCATGGCAAGCCTTCGCTCAACAATAAGATTGCTTCACTATGACCTGGATGACATGGATTCAAAACACAAAAACAACCTCCCCACATGTAGGAATTCGGTTGCATACATGACCTTCCCCATACCCTGCGGTGACAGGTACCTTGTGTGCTAGGACACCCTTTTTGTTGATTTAACAATTTAAATAAAGAAAAACTATGATGGGAAAAAAATCTAAACACCAAAACTCCAAACACATCACCGGTCAAGTATAATGTTTACTTTGTCACTTCAATATGTTAACTAATTAATCCAAATATGTTAATTCATAACCTAGCATCAAAAAAATTTCTTCAGGAAAAATCGGTTTATTTACCGAATCTCCTTTTTTTTTGCATCCTAGTACATGCTATACTATAAAACACCATGTGGTATGCATAAATATTAAGGCAGCCAGCTTACCATAGGTGGTCCTCTAACTTTTCAGAAAAGGAAATGCAAAGATTTGCGGTTATTACAGTTTCAACACTAATCCAGTTATCGACCTACACGTATCTTACTAAAGAAGGCAACTATGTAAAAATGCAAAAGAGATGTCCACTTACAATGAAAGATAAATATGAATCCAATTTTTGAAGATTTTGATAAATCAAGTTGGTAGCATCCCTTATTTCAGTATCGGTCCGCTGTGATCTTTCAGGGTCTATTTCAGGTATTTTTTTCAAAGAGAAGTGCGCATGAGCTGCCCCTTTCTGTGGAGAATGAATTACCACTCTGGCACCCAAGATGAAGTAATTAAGAATTAGGGCAGAAAGCTGGTAGCAGGATGCCCTTTTTTCTCAGATTTTATATAACTGAAGTGTTTAGGGTTGGTAACAAAAAAAAAAAAAAGAGGGATTATGAAAAAGTTAGAACATACAACCTTGTAGATTTCACGTGGATGGCATACTGAAGCTTCCAGTTTTAAAAAAAGGTTATTGATGGTAACCAGTAATGAAGGCAATGACCTGTCGGAGTCCTCTGTCAACACTTCTCTGTATTTGTTTACCTCCAAATGTACCTACAAGAACAGCCAATGATAGCAAGTTTATGATACCCAACAATGGCATATATCAAGAAGTGAAAAGCCTCTGGTTTCAGAATTCATGCACTAGACAAATGGCACAAAGAAACCAAAATAAAATAACAAGTGGCCCTTGAGAAGCAAGGCATATTTTGAATGAGTTGAAAGAACTACCTATAAGAACAAATTCAGAAACGCTAAGTGTTGGCATTTATGTAACTGTGAGCATATCAAAGTTGAAGTAATTAACTGTATCTCTACCATCACAAAGGTAATAAATTAACAAATACATTGGGATCATGCTAACCTGTGCAAGAAAGGTGGCCAGGCAATGTTGTAGGCTTGTTAAGACAGCTATCTTGTCAGATATCATATCTGATGCAGAACAACATAGATGCTGTATTGGAGACACATCAGTGACAAGTCTATTTATCAGTTGATATGTTCCATCAACAAATGCTCGGGGTCCTCTTTCAAAGATCATGAAGTATATTTTCTGAGTTTTTGTTCCCTAAAAAACAGAAGAAATCAAAATAATTCCAACAGATGTTACAGGAAAGTGAACAAGTTAGTTTGCAATTTCTCAGTGTAGAGAATAAATATCACCTCAGCCCGGGACTACCAAAATACCAGACTCTTCTGAATATTATGCAGACAACACAGGATGTGTTCCATAATATCTTCTAGTATAACAATGGCTCTAGATGCTTTTGCTGCAGTCCTGCAAATACGGAGTTTGAAATTAGTTAGCATAGTGTGTAGCCTTTTTCCACTATGATGCAGATGCACCAAAAAAGTGTACATTAGTTAGTTAAATGCACTATGTGAATTTTCAGCAGCATATGAGGTGGGAAAACAGAAAAAAATTCACATTTGTGTACCATATCCATCATATATGTTCAGTTTTGACACTGCATTTGGTAATCTTAGTAGTTCTGCAATATGGGCCGGTATATAGTTGAAAAGCTTTTACACTGCATCCTGTTAGACATCCTTTTTTCCCCTTTTTCTTGCTTTTCTTTTTGGTGGAATGTTAGAAGAATACCACATGCAGCTATAATGATCACAACTAGAGTTGGTCACATAGAAGGGCATATACCTTACAACCCAAAAGGGATACAAAAGGTCCTAGAATTTAACAAAATAATAATGAAAATCCCAAACAGCAGGCAATAGTACTTAGATACATCCTACAAATAACTCATTACAATCAAAAAAAAAAAACTACATTGAGCAAAAAATCAGACACTAGCTGCCCTCAAGATACATCTTACGAGGTCATGCTTAAAATCTCAT
This sequence comes from Elaeis oleifera, assembly GCA_000441515.1. Classification (NCBI taxonomy): domain Eukaryota; kingdom Viridiplantae; phylum Streptophyta; class Magnoliopsida; order Arecales; family Arecaceae; genus Elaeis; species Elaeis oleifera. The sequence continues at coordinate 352,215 of KE504930.1, forward strand.
GATGGTGTAATAATCCTGCCCAAGATCTTCAGCTTTGAACATCGTTTACCACATGATATGAGGAAAGATCAAGCCATTCTCCCTTTCTCAACAACAACAGAGTGAGTAAGCTGTGTCTCTTGAAGCACAAATCTAGGAATACTACACTAGGAATAGGCAGTTAGGCACATCCCTCACAGCATCTACCTATCTTTTCCACCAAAGGCAACCAAATCCTAAGGTTAGAGGGAGAAAAAATGTTATTAGAATGTCAGCCATATAATATAAACATATTATGAGTTGTTTGTTGACGGTGACCTTGCCATGGAATTTTAGAATCTAACAATAACAACTAAGGACCTCACCCAAAAGACTAGCCAATAAGGTATTATTTGGGTTCCTTCACCCTATATAAGTAACCAAGATCTATCCAGTTTATAGCCAACGTGGGACTAAACATATGCCCGTACAGGTCCTCACATACTCTCCTCATTTAAGCCCTAGCATCCTTGCTAGAATAAGGGTTCAAACCCAATCACAAACAAACATGATCACCCACAGTCAGCTCCACAGTGTCCTCCAGTCCACATGGGCAATGGGCTAGGTTCGTTCTACTACTATTTATAATAATCCAGGACCTCAACCAAAAGACAAGCCAAAATATTATTTAGGTTCCTTGATCCTATACAGGTACCCAAGATCTACCTAGTGTATAGTCAATGTGAGAATAGATACATGCCCGAATGGGTCCTCACACTAACATTATCGCATGAAAACTTTTGACATTTTATCTCTTCCCATGATCACATGTCAGTGGATCAAAATAGCTTTCTAATATTGCAATCATGGTTCTTCTAGGGGAGACTTGGAAAATAACTATCTCTTCTCTCTCTCCTCCCCCCCCTCTCCTCCCTC
>KE504930.1:361801-372020 GCA_000441515.1 Elaeis oleifera
GGATATGGGTTCGGGTATTACCCATACCCAAAGGCTCGGATCGGGTTCGGGTTCGGATTTGGATAGAAAATAGCACTACCCATACCCTACCCATACCCGTACTATAATTTCGGGTTTTACCCAAACCCAAACCCAAGCCCGGTCAAACTCTATTTTTCGAGTTTGATCGGGTTCGAGTAGGGTGTATATCCATCGGGTCGGATCAATTTTGCCATCCCTAGATCTAATAAGAGATCTCAGACAAGCTAAAAATCAGCCCCATATATATGTCGACTCTTTATCTGCTATTACAATAAAAGTGAAAAAAATTGATTATTTCCATCGACAGTAGTTGCGATCATCAATTTCTCTCAATACTTTCTATATAAAAATATCGCATTAATGCTAATTACCGATCTACAGTGCTTGAAGCCTTCAATCGATGATGCAAATGCCCAAAAAATATGATCAAATGTAGCAAATGATGGATGACCAATAGAAGTGTTAATGAACTTCACCCAAGATGTAGGATTAAATTCTTCTACAGCACGCAATCACTTTCGCAATAAGTTATATGACTTATCCCAATCTTCCTATACCAAGGCTATTGCTTTTTGCTTCACCTCCCACAGCTTTCTATAACCAACCATGTAGTTGAATCTATTTTTTATGACTGCACTAATGTCGGTAATAAAAATTATGGATACTTCTTTTATAAGATCTTATATTTTATTAACTATGAAATTCGAACTAAGTCCAAAATGATCTTATGAAAGTACGATCGAAATATATATATGCGGACCAACATATCTTATGATTTCAAATAATCAGTCCACTTAATGGCTCGGAGCTTTCAATTACATCCTACCTCAGTATTCTTATATTTAATAACCCAAAGATTCGGCTCTAACTCAACAACCTTGAATTCATGGTGTGTGCCCATTGAATACTGTCTTACTACAATTTGTAGATCTATTTTATCCACAAAATGGAGCTCTTTACGGAACTCATCACCTCTTTTTCAGATATTATAAAGTGCATGCAATCTAGAAGACATTGGTACATTGGCAGCCATCCAATCAATGCTCCTGAATGTGACCGAAGGAGCTTCAAACATTGGATAATTTGGGTGCTTTACAATAGGTGGGAGCTATACATCATGGGATGTACCGACTTGTTGAGCATCATCATCCATACCTTCTTCACTATGTACATCATTTTTTCAAAAATCGATTGTCAATATGGTCGGCATCATCGGCCACGGTGTACAGTGAGGCTTATTTGATAATAGGATTTGGCACATCACTATCCATTACCAAATGAACCTGATCCTCTATATCTCTTGAATCAGTATTCAGTGGAACACTAGCCATACAGGGACTAGAAGCTCCAACCTGTTCGCTCATTTATATTGTTAATCTAATATCCCGATCAGCTACTTCATCGTACTCCAGATCAGGAATAGTTATGGTGTCCTCAATGGGTTGCACATTAATATACAACTCCGAACCAGATAAATAAGAATGTGAGCTTACAGTTGAAATATAATCTTCATATCTTCATCGTTAGCAATCGGAACAGGTTTATATTTCAAAATTATCGATTGCACAATAGTGGATATCTATATATTACCATTATTCTATTTGTGCTTCTATCTATATGAAAATTTTATATAATTTATCCTCCAACTCTTTAAATTTTGTTCCATATTTTAATTTAATAACCTTTTGTGGTCGCTCAGTATACTCTATTCCATACAGTTCTTTAACCATAGAACCATTGATATACCATAAGACCGTCACTATTTTTGCCATTTCTATTATCTACAGAATAAATTAATCTGATTAACATAGCACAAATTATTCAAATTGATCAAATGCATGGTATAAATTAATTTAACCTAGCACTAAATTAACACAACTTAATCAAATTAATCTAATTCATATGTGTTAATTCAAAGTAACTAATTAATATAATCTAATTTACTTCAAATTAATTCAAGTTCAACTCAAATTTAATTCAAATTATTTAAATTAATAAAAATTATAATAAAAGGAATAAAATTTAATCTGACATAGCACAAAAATTAATCTATTTATTCAGTTTTAAATCTAATTAACATAACTAATCCAACTTAATTCAAATTAATCAAACAAATTCACACTAATCAAAATAATACAACAATTATATAGCAAAAATTAATTAATAAAATTAATTAATCAAATTTATTATAGATATTAATCTAACATAGCACAAATTCTAATCAGATTAAACTAATTAATCTAATTTATTCAAATTAATAAAAAATTCAAATGAGGTTATTAGATTAATACAACATAATCACTACACAAATTAATCGTGACTAACACAAATTAATCAAATTTATGGCATAAATTATTAAAATAAATTAAATTAACCTCATTAATCTATTTTATTCCTAATTAAATTATTTTAATCGATCGTAGATAATACATTTTATTCTAATTATTCAAATTTATTTTAAATAATCAAATTAGCAAAATCAACCTAATTAGTATAATTAAAATAAAATAAGCAGATCACAAATTAGTCATAATAATATAAAAATAATTAAATCTAAGTACATATTTTGAAAAAAATTAGAATTATCAAATCAAAAAAAATAACCATGGCCTGTTGAGGAAATGTGGAATACGAGAAACACGTGAAAAGTCCAAGGCCGGATGGGAAGCCGGTGATCCAACAATCAAAAGGAAAATCAAAAGAAAAAGGAAGGAAGGTGGGCCGGACGATGTCGACACAGACGGCAATGGGGTTAGAGAACCGGACTGGGAACAGAGAAAGCTCAGACGGGTGGGGGACCAATCTTGGAACAAGGAAGAGGTTGAATGACTAGGGGATAGGAGGACCGGGGAGTTGGTATAGGCCGCCTAAAATCGTCGGATGAAGGGCGATTACTAATCTCGCTGGTTGATCAGGCGAGTTCTAAAATCGCCTCATGAAATGGCGATTTCAGCATATGGCCACGTGGCATCCCTTCTGCCATGTGGGAGGCATGTACAATATGAAATTACCTTTTGAGGAGGTGATTTCATACGTGGACAGTATTTTCGAAAATAAGTTCCGAATGGAGGTATTTTTGAAATTAAATAATAAAAAATCTAATATATATTTCCAATAAGAATGGGATAAATGAAAATGTATTATTAAATTACTTATTTAAAAATATATTACATAATATTACACTGATTATTTATAATATAATATTTCAATATATATAAATATTACAAAAATATGTTTGTAATATTACATCGTAACATGTTATTATCATATTGTTAATATCAATACTTTATATTGTGTATTATATTAAGAATATGCTATTTTTAACTATATAATTATATATTATACAATATATATTAGTCAAATTTATTCCTAAAATTTTAATATTCTTTAATTATTCAATTATTAATTAAATTTATTATTTAATATAATATTTTGGATTATTATTTATATATCACTTATATTGTTCTCTTTTAATCATCCTAATGTCATTAATTTAAATATTAAAATTAATATGAAATGACATTAAATAATATTATTAGTTATATAATAATATTATAATAGAATATTAGTATAACACTAATGTTAATGTTGCTGCTGATACATGTAGAATCAAGTTGGTTATTGGGTTTTGGTGCAAGTGTGCCGGATTTAGCGCCAGCATGCCAAAACATGTTGGCAGTAGACACAAAACACTAGTAGGACTGTTTATAATTTGATTTTAGATCAAAAATTAGTCTGAATCGAATCAAAAAAATGAATCAAAATTAAATCGAATATAATTCGGATTGATTTTGATTTTTATTTTCAAGAATTTTGGATTTCAGTTTGATTCGGTTAAAACTCGAAAAACCCAAAATCGATCTGAAAATTGAAATCATAATTTAAATTATATTGTTTACTATTTTAAAAATTTGTTGGCTATATGGATGGATGATTGGATATTAGATTTGATTTATTATTATAATTTGCTGTGATGCTGGACTACTTGTTTATATTATAAATAATATGATTTTTGATACGTTACATTTTATTTATTATCAATTTATCATTTATCAATTACCAACATACCATTATTTATCAATTTTAATTTTAATATAAGAAATTATCAAACAATAAATTCAATGGATCCTGAATTTAATTAAGTGTAATGTAACAAACTAACAATGAATCGATAATAATTATTTGAATATATTGTACCAAAATAGATAATTGAAAATGAAAATAATTATTTTAAAAAATTGAATAACTGAACCAAATTGAATCGAAATTCTCGATTTGGTTTCAATTCTTTTCCTCTCTTATTTGGGTCGATCTTTTATTTTATTTTTCTGTTATTTGATTTTCGGATCGGATCAGTTCGAGTCGAATTGGATCGGATCAGTTAAAACCGCATGAACAGCCCTAGACACTGGTATTAGAGATAAAGAGATACCATAGTTCAATACTAGAAGAGCAGGGCATTTGAGTTTGTTGTGATGTCAAGAACTCAGAGTTGGGAGCGAAAGCTATGTGCTTGGTGTTGAATGACCAAGGATTGTTTATTGTTAGCATGAGAGGATGGATACCCACTAAGGCTACAAATGGGTCGGGTTGATCTGTGACCCGATCCGTTTAGATCTGATCCTACCTATTTAAAAACCTATGGGACTAGGTCAGGTTCTAAAATTAGATTCATTCAATATTTCGAGTCGGGTCAGAATTTACTAAATTTGGATCCGATCGGACCCGACCTGAATTCAACATTGAATCTAACATGTAAACTATAGAACAAATAAAGTGTGATTAGAATTTTAAAAGCTTTTGTAGTATTGTTATTTTTCATATAGTTTTACTTAATTTGATCGTGAGATTTTGAGAAATTGCTTATAAATTAATAGCCAAAGTAAAGTAATACTTATTTTTTTTGTCATAAACTTCGCATATATTGGTTTATCATACGAACAAGTTTCAATCAGAATTTGGATTCGAGCCAGATCTAAAATTTTTAGATTGAGACCGGATTATACATGGACCGACCCGACCCAAATGATCCTATGTGACAGATTTTTTGATTATGGACTCGATCTGATCCGATCCAATTTTAATTAGTTAGGTCTGGATCCAATATTAGGATCCGATCAAAGGACTGGATTGGATCGAAGTCACTCATGATCTGATCTGATCTGACCTATTTGCACCCCTAGTGCCCATAAAGGATTAAAGATCCACTAGTTTGTGGTAAAAAAGTTCTGGATAAAGAATGCAGTAAATGCTAAAGCACTTAGGATGCAAACAGAGTCACAAGGCAAACATCTCGAGGTACTAAAATCTCTAAGGAAACAAAGTGGGGTCAATGGATTGAGATAATAGTGTGGCTCCACCATGCAAGGGAAAGACGCAGCATTTGAATCTTGAGGCGCAAGTTGAGGTGAGGACCTAGAGAGTCGAGGGCCTCAATTACAGAGAAGCTTTTGGGTCACATCTTAAACTATGAGTAGTGCCTCTAAGAGATCATACAAGGTTTCTAATAGTCTGTTAAGAAAGAATACATGATGAGTTATTGTCACTGCAAGAACCATTGGCCGTTACTCATGCACTTGTTGTATGATCGAAAGAATATAAGAGATTGCCAATTGGCTGGAATTTTGGATGGAAGAGAAACAGATCTATTTAGAACACACTTCTCAGCAATAGGTTCTTTATCTTGTTCTTCTAATGCATTTGTACTGATCAGATATTTTCTTAGGCATGAAAATCATTCGTAATTCTAGTGATAATGCCCTCTTCTTGCATTGTCAAACAATACAGGTTAAGAAGATGTTGAGGGATCTTGCCATCCTAATGGGAATAGAAGTTCTAAGAATGACTGTACAAGCCTCATCATTGTCTTAATTATAGGGTCAGTAATTAATTAAGGCCTATTTGGATGTAGAGACCCAAACATCCAAACACATCCTAAACGATCATTGCCTATTCTAGAGAATAAAGAGCATTAGATTTGTTGCGGCCAACTCTCTTTTGCCTGTCATCGATGAAGAGTGCCTGCAAAATTAAGTCATCACAGACCGGAGTTATGTCCAACGGGATCCTTCGATGCTTAAGTCAGAGAGGGGGTTGGTGAACAGTAGATAAGAATGTATATTGTAGCAGAGTCTTGGTTCAGAATTTTCTTACCCGTGCTGCTCGTTACCTCTCCTTTTATAGATGATTCTGATGTAACCGTCGAGCACATGGTCCCACTTTTTATGGCGCTAGATTATTGGGCGATAATCGTGGAGTTAGTGGGCTGTTATTTTCATTAATCACCATAACACGTAGTCGATAACCGTTCATAACGGTTAGGATATGTTGAGTAGATAAGCCGACTGTATGTCGGTAATACTGATAAATCGGTAGAAGATCCGAATGTCCATCGATTGGTAACTCTGATATGCTGGTGGTCTTCGGTTGAAGGTTAATTAAGTCATCTGTTGTTGATCGATAATAGCTGACTGTTGGTCGGTCAGTCGATTGTGAATCGACATAATATGTTCATTCGGTCGATGTAGAGTCGGAGTCGGAGTCGGAGGTCGGTTGATTTACCCTAATAGTTGCCCCCCACTCCCAAGTCTAAGGTGATCCGACGTGTATATTATCACGTGGTCTATCACATTGGACAAAGAGAGTCTTTACGTGGTGCCTCGAGCTCCGACTTGACTGCTAGTTAAGAATTCTCTGACTATTTTGTCGTTTCGGTGGCTGAAAAATCATTATTGGGCTGTCATATTGATAGGACAATTCGGTATCAGACGTCTGTATCGGACGTCGTTTCAGGAAGATAATTCGACGCCGGACAATATGATCATGACTAGTAGATTTTGGCCAGGTATCTAAATGTTATTGAATCGGAGCTGTTCACGTGGATGACGGTGAGATGGCACGATCAGGAGCAGATGCGTCGAACTGTCCGATCAATGGTCGGTCCGAATGTCGCCATGTGTCGTCACTTGATGAGACTCTGATTTGATCACTTCCATCCTGGCCGTTGAAAGATCCTATATATAGGGTCGCTTTCGGCCAAATTTTTACTTCGCATTTTGTCTTCTGCTGCAAAAACTCTGTCGGAAAGTCGCCCCAGTGTCAGAAGACTCCGGTCCTTTCTTCGTCTTCTTTTTTGATTTTCAGGTTAAGTCTTTTTGTCCTTTCTTCATCTTTTTTTGATTCTCTTCAGTTTTCTCCTCCAATGGCTAGGGCTTCTTTTCTCGAGATAGTCGGTCGGAGAATCCGACCGACGACTCCCCATCGGATTTGAAAGTGGAGGCTTCTTCACTTTCTGAATCGAATATTGAGTGGCTCCAGAAATAATATTGTATCTCGGAGCAGTATCAACTCTTTGCACCTGGTGTCGATGATCGGAGGAACTCCCCTCCTTCGGGCCAGGTTGTCTTCTATGTTGAAGACCTCCGAGCAAGTCTTCGATTTCTGATTCTGGAGTTCATTCAGAATCTTCTAGACTACTATGGTCTCTATCCCGCTCAGCTGGCATCGAATTCGGTTCGGCTAATAATTAATTTGTTTTGTTGTATCGGTTAATACCGATCGAGCCTCATTCTTCTCTTTTCGTTCCTTTTGGTTCTCCGTCCCCATCCGAAGGCTAAGGGTTGGTGGTTTTCAACTCAAGAAAGGGCCTCTCCTTCATTATCGGTATTCCATCATCTATTCATGGATGGAAGAACCAGTTCTTCTTCATCGCTTCTTCTCTTCCCTGGGGCTTTCCTTCGCGCTAGGGTGATCTAAGGATCGGCCCCAACGAGAATAATCGGGTGGAGGTCGACGATCAGAAAGACTTCCACTGATTGAAGGATATGGTGGTCCCACCGTAGAGAGAACTGATGATCGAACAAGCTTTCTACGATGCCGGTCTTAGTTCAATCATCAATTTAGGTATAGCATAATCAATCACTTTTATTTTTCTTTGTTTGTTTTTGAATTGTACTGACTTCCTTATTTCGATTGCAGCTATGCAGCTGAGGGCGCGAGTATCGACTGTCGATATTCGTCAGTATGCTGCCAAGAAGAGGATAGTGGCATCCGAAACTGGACCTTCCGACTGTCGAAGAAGGGTTGGAAACTACATCTGCACCGACGAGGGAACCTAACATACCATCAGCATCGATTTTCGAGCCTGTTCTGGTGCTGTCGGCTCCTACAGTGCTCCCTAACGTGCCGTCTGCTGAAGAGGGGCCAGCAAGAGAAGATGGGGCTGCCGCAGCAACATCGGTAGCTCCACCAACTAAGATTCGGGCCGAGGTGGAGGCCGTGGTCGAATCCAATCATTCAGCGGCTGCGCCAGTCGCTCCCCCAGCAGGGCTCTCTCAGGCGCAGTCAAGCTCCAGCTTCCCCGTATTTTCAAATGCGGGACCACCGACAGAAGATCGGGGGAAGGCACTGACGATTTCGGTAGACGATGCAACGTCGGCAGGTCACAAAGTTCATGTTGACATCAGAGTGTCTGAGGATGAGTCGGCTTTGGCCAATCCGACATTAGCCAGGTGGCTCATCCAAGCTGCTTTCTTCCGGCCGATCGGGAGAACAGAAAGAACATAACTGTCGTCAAGCTGTTCTCTTCTTTCTATCCGATGATACTCGGGGTAAGTTTCGTTCACACTTTTTTTTTATGATCTGATCTGATGTATCCTCTATTTGCAGTTGGTACATGACATGTTCGATCTGAAAGCCAGCTATGGGAAGGTTGCCGACTTCCATCGGACATGGATGAATAAAGTGGCGGCCGCCAATGTTGAGAAGGCGGCTGCCCTTGAGCAACTTCGAGCGACGGCCGAGCAGGAGATGAAGCTTCAGGAGGAAGTCTCCCTCCTGTTCACCGACCTTCAATCCTCTGGAGCCAAACTTGAGTCAGCTCGTCAGAACATCTTGGCTCTTGAATTGCGGATCAAGAGTAAGGCATATTCCATCTACCGACTTCGACAAGAAAGAGATGGGTGTATCCTTGAACTCGAAGCCGAACGTGGACGACGTTGGACCAGCCTTGAAAGGTTGGCACTAGCCGATGAGGAATCGGCTTCTGCAAGAGCTAATGCAGAGTTGGCTAGGGCAGAAGCAGAGTCGGCAAGGGAGGCCCTTAACTGAGCAATCGAGGATTTCAAGAATTCAAAAGAGTTCAAAGAAGAGATCCTCAAAGGCGAGTTCGCTTCCTACTGCATCGGATACAAGGACGGTCGAGATATGGTCAGAAAATTATATCCGGATCTTGACTTGAGCAGTATCTTCTCTCTAGTATCGGAAGATGGAGCTGCTGAAGAAGATATCGCGTCGACTCAAGATAAAGTATGATCAGTACATCAAATATGTCATAAAAATATTAAAATCTTTGATATTAATTTTATTATTTTGAATTTGATATTTTTATATATTTTTAAAATAATTAATTATGAAAATTAATTATAAATCAACAAGCAACGACCCTTTAATACATGCGGATGAAGTTTATATCCAAATTTAGATCTGTTAGATATATGATATATAATAATTTATTGATGTCTGATGAAGATTTAACGAATAAAAAAATAAAAGAAAGGAAAGCAAGGCAACCAGGGTGTGGCTGGGGCGATCCATGAGTTTTAAGGAAGAGATTTAATATGGATGGGACCCATAGCTTTTAATTAAATGAGTGAGAGGAGTCAGCAAACGAAGGAACAGACACAATTTGAAAATAGACTGGGTCTTCACCGCAAACGGGTGCATAAAATTTAAACGCACTGATTTCACGTGGAAGTATGGGAGCTCACAGCGATTTAAATTGATGCGCGGTTTGAGCAAGGGCACGCAGGCAGACACCTGGGTCTTCGCAATGCGGCGCGGTCTAAATGAGCACAAACGGACCTGTGGCATGGTGCAATAGAACCAAGAAGATTTGATACGCTGACACGAAAATAATACGAGACGTCGTCTGATACACGAAATAGAGATCGAGATCGAGATCGAGATGAGAAAGAAATCCGTAAAAATTTAGAAGGTTGAATATGTTTGGGATTATAGGGACTACGAGGGCTATAAAAAGAGATTCAGATTACAAGAGAAAAGCATCCGAAAGTAAAAAATAGAGGCAGAGCAGCTCTAAAAATAGAGAGAAAATATAGGAGTTGTTGCGGCCAATTCTCTTGTCGTCTGATCGTCGAGAACGAGCACCTGCAAGAAAAATCCGCACAGATCGAAGGGG
>KE504930.1:383571-401781 GCA_000441515.1 Elaeis oleifera
CCATATGTTGGGACTTGACCGTCGGGTGGCGACTCCAGAGCACGGTCGGCGTCTAGAGGAGTTTGTAGAAGTCGGACATTAGTCGTCCAACCCGACGGGGAGTCGGTGTTGTCCCACCAGGCATGGAGTCGGCTTTCGGGCGGTCGGAGGCGGCGTTGGCCAGTCGAGCCGACACGCCCAGGCCGGGCATCATCGGCAGTCGCTGTCAGCGTCGTCCGTTATCAGTCGGGCAAAGTCGGTCAGGCCATCTCGAGGATGGGTCGGTGCCAGGAGCTGCAGAGGAGTTGGTGCCGGTTCGTCGGTGTCGGTGAGTCGGCGTTGGGATCCGTTGGTGAGTCGGCGTCGGGATCAGTCGGCGTCAGGGTCAGTCGGTATATCCCAACAGGAGTAAAAAGAGTAAAATAAATTTTTTAGATTCTAAAAAAAGAAAAATATGAAGCTGGAGATCTTGATGCGTGGCTAAATTTTTTTAATCTGAAAATATAAAGAAGCCTGTAAACGAATTTTATTTCTTTCATATATTAATTTTATGTAATAAATTATATTTTATTTCATATCTTTTATTTTTTGAAGTATTGATCTATTCTACATGACCTATACTCTCTACTGACGTGCCGAGATCTCTGGATACGGTACGTGTCTGAGAGAGATAGATCGTGTTATGTTAGAATAAATCTTATATCTTGTAATTGAATTTAGATAGTTTATACTCTAATAGGACGAGCCGTGATCTATTGATACAGTCCGTACCCCTTAGAGATAAGTTGTACTAATATCTTAATCACAAAAATTAATATTATAATATAAAAAATTTAATTATACGGTGGATTCAGAATTTTTGAGTTATCTCTTTCATTTTTTTATATATTAATTTATATTTATAATTAAATTTTATTATTTTATAATTTATTTTTTATAATTAAATTTTTTATTTTTTTTAAAATAATCACTTTAGACCCTCGTAGAAATGATCCCAGACTATTTTCAAATTGTATCTGTTCCTCCCTTTGCTGAGCACCCAGCCATGCACAAAGCCCACGCCAAGCTCCTCTCACTCGTTTAATTCAAAACTATAGGTCCCATCCATATTAAATCTCTTCTTTAAAACTCATGGATCGCCCGACCACACTTTGGTTGCCTTGCTTTTCTTTCTTTTTTTTTTTAATTTTTTATTCATCGAATCCTATCAGACGTCAATGAATTATTGTACATCGTAGACAGATTTGAATTTAAACATAAATTTTATCTGCACATGTTGAAAATCCGTTGCTTGTTGATTTACGATTAATTTTTATAATTAATTATTTTTAAAAAAATATAAAAATATCACATTTAAATAATAAAATTAAATATCAAAATTTTATTATTTTTATGACATATTTGATGTACTGATCACAGTACCGACAGTACCAAAAGTTGTCCAAATCTCAGATGCTACATCAGAGCAAAGAGATGGAGACCGTGACTAATGATCGATATAATTTATTTTTTTTGTAATCAAATATTTGTAATCGAACTTCCATCAAATTTTATATTTTTCTCTTTCCAACGAATGAAAGAATTTTTTCTAAGTATAAACTCTCTTCTGTGTGTTTATAATATTGTAGAGTCATCATTTAACTACCGAATATCATTCGGCAAACCGTACGTTCGATAATACTTATAGAATCATCTGTTAGTCGAATATCCATTTGATATACTTTGAAGCATTAGGATAAATGGTAATAAGCCCAATACCTTATGTCCGTCCTTAGTCGGGTTAGTACGTCAAGTTATTTGATAATCGATGGTAAGCCGAAAATTCTTCAACCGATCGTAGTCAAGTCGATATAATTTCAATCCGATCTTGATCGTATTGACATAGCATTCTGCTTAGTTAAGACTAAGTCGGCATAATAGTCATTCGACTATGATCGGCTTTTATGGTGGAAAGTCAAGATATGTTCGGTATCGAGACAGTTGGTATTGTGACTTTTATAATGAAAGTCAGAGTATAATTGATATGTTGGTTTTACAGTAAAAATCGAAATATCATCGATAGTCGATGAATTGACCATCCATCTGTTGGTCCATTACCACTTTATAGTTGACTGAAACTTGTGATTCTAAAATTTAATATTTAATTTGAATAATGTATACACAGACAACTTTATTGATAATACATTTTCAAGTTGTCTGCATTCCATGTTCGGAGAATGGTTATTCCCTCCAGAGTTTCTAGCGATATGCACCCAATCGAAGTGTCTCCGTTATTTTGTAGGATCCTTTCTAGTTCGGAGATAAATTTTTTTGGTCAAGAGGTCTTGAGACTTCTGCTTTTCTTAAGATCAGATCTCCAAGACGGAAGACCTTTGGTTTAACTTTTGTATTATAATATCGGGCTATCCTTTGCCGATAGGCTGCCATTCGAAGTTGAGCTTGTTGTCAGACTTCTGGAAGTAGATCTAGATCGGCTCTCCGACCTTCAGAATTGCTCGGCTCACTGTATTGCTCAACCCTTGTTGAAGATAATTCGAGCTCAAGTGAAATCATTGCTTCTGTTCCATAGGCTAAATTGAATGGCGATTCTCCCGTTGGTATACGAGGAGTCGTTCAGTATGTCATAAGATCGGATATAGTTCTTCTACCCAGAGGTCTTTAGCTTTATTCAGTCTGATTTTGAGTCCATGCAGAATTGTCCGGTTTGTTACTTCCAGCTCTCCGTTGGATTGTGGATGACCGACTGATGTGAGTTTGTGTATAATGTAAAATTTCGTATATAACTCTTTAAAGTTCTGATTGTCGAATTGTCGACTATTGTTAGTGATAATGGTGTGTGGTAAACCGAATCTGTATATGATTGATTTCTGAATAAAATCCTCCATCTTACTCTCAGTGATTTGTGCCAGATGTTCAGCTTCTACCCATTTGGTTAAGTAGTCGATGGCAACCACTATGAACTTTCTCTGATCAGATACCAGAGGGAAAGAATCAAGTATATCAATCTCCCATTGTGCAAAGGGCCATAGTGCAACAACTGATGTTAACTGACTTGCCGGTTGGTGTTGTATATTTGTATATCTCTGACATGGTTCACACCTTCAAACAAGTTCAGCCGCATCTTTCTTCATGGTGGATCAATAATATCCTTATCGTAGGACTTTGTAAGCTAGAGCTTTATCTCCCAAGTGATTTTCACAAATCCCTTCATGAACCTCTCTGAGTACATAATCGGCATCTGTTGGTCCCAAACACTTCAGTAAGTGAAGAGAGAACGACCTTTTACATAGATGACCATTCATTAAAATGTATTGAGAGGCTGTCCATCTAAGTCATTTGGCTTTTGAGGGATCCGTAGAGAGAGTTCCATCAGTCAAATATTGGACAATCGAATCTATCTAGCTTAGTTCATCAGTGAGTTGTAGCACTTTCTCAACTTTATCAATACTCAGCTGTTCAAGATATTCGATGAATGTCCGATCCAGCGAGTTGAAGGAAGTAGTTGCGAATCGTGAAAGTACATCGGCTCAAGCATTTTTTGTCCTTAAGATATGAAAGATCTCAAAATATTTTAAGACTGAGGTAAGATCTTTCACCTTCTGAAGATACTTTATCATAATAAGATCTCGGGCTTCAAACTCGTTCTTAACCTATCCAGCAATCAATTATGAGTCGGTGAAGACCTTCAGACTGTCGATATCAAGCTCTTTGATAATTTTTAAGCCGGTTAAGAGTACTTCATATTCGACTTGATTATTCAAAGCTTTGAAATTGAATCGAATGGCGTATTCGGTAATAACCCCTTCAGAATTTGTAAGGATGAGATCAGCTTCACTGCTTTGTGCATTAGATGCTCCATCAATTGTAGCACCCATACCGACGTCGAGTCGAGTTCAGGAGTCGTGACCTGTTTATTTTGTCATCAGCTTCATCTTCAGATGTATTATCATATATTGTACATTCAACGACGAAGTTGGCCAAAACTTGCACCTTCGTTGATGGATGTGAGCGATATTGTATATCAAATTTATTGAGATTTATCGTCTACTTTGTCATTCGACCCGATGTATCAGGTCGGTATAAGATTGTCTTCTACGGCTGATCAGTCAAAACCATAATAGGGTGTGCTTGAAAGTACGGGCAAAGTCGTTGTGATGATATAATTAGAGTATAGATCATTTTCTCCGCTCTTGAATATCTCACCTCAGTATTGTGAAATACTTTACTGGTGTAGTAGATCGGTCGTTGAATTCGATTTTCATTCTCTTGAATGAGTACTGAATTGACTACTTATGTTAACGTTGCCAAGTAGAGATACAGAGTTTCTCTCTCCTTTGATTTTGTCAGAGTGGTGGGGATGCAAGGTATTCTTTAGGTCTTCAAAAGACTATCGACATTCATCCGACCATGAAAAATCTTTTGTCTACCATAGGGTCATGAAGAAAGGCAAATATCTTTCAGTCGATTTCGAAATGAATCGATTGAGTGCGGCAATTCTTCTATTGAGTTGCTGTATCTCTTTCTTTGAGCTCGAGTGCTTCATGTTGATGATAGTTTTTATCTTTTCGGGATTGACCTCGATTCCTCATTGTGACACAAGAATTTCAAAAAAATTTCGAAAGTCACTCCAAATGCACACTTAGTCGGATTTAACTTCATTTGATGTCATCGAAGTGTGCCGAAAGCTTCCTCCAGGTCCCAAATATGATCTAAGATTTGGGGCTTTTCACCAGCATACCGTCCATATAAACTATCATGTTTACCCAATCTATGCTTTGAAGATCTTATTGATAAGCTGTTGATAAGTGGCTCCAGTATTTTTTAAACCGAAAGGCATTACTTTATAATAGTATATACCTTTGTCAGTTACGAAGGCTGTATGCTCCTCGTCTTCGGATGCCATCCGAATCTGATTGTAGCCTGCAAAGACGTCCATGAAATTTAAGAGTCGGTGCCCCGAAGTTGTATCAATTAATTGATCAATTTTGATAAAAGAAACTGTCCTTCGGACAAGCTTCATTCAAATTTGTGTAGTCGATGCAGATTCTTCATTTTTCTTTGGTCTTTCTCACCATCACTACATTGGTGAGTCAATCGGAATAAGTAGCTTCCCTGATGAAGTTAGCTGCAAGGAGTTTGTCGACTTCTTCATCGATGATCTTTTATTTTTTAAGAGCAAAAGACCTTTTCTTCTGTCTTACCGGCTTGACCTTTGGGTCAATATTGAGTCGATGAGTTACTACTTCCGAAGGAATTTCTGACATGTCTATTATCGACCAAGCAAAAACATCGACATTTGTCCTCAGTAAATTTATTAATTGCTGTTGCTCCAGATCAGACAGCTGTGATCCAATTTGGACCATCTTCTTAGGATCTTCTTTTTTTAATGAGATGAAAATCAGTTGTTCGACTGGTTCACCCTCTGTTCATTTTTCTTTGGTCCAATTTATCAACGGACAAAGAGTCTTCCGATTTATTATTTTATGTGAAACTAAGAAACAGCGTCGAGCAAGTTGTTGATCTCCACGCATCTCTCCGACTCTATTTCTTGTCGAGAATCGAAGTAATAGATGATATGTCGAGACTACTGCTCTCAGAATGTTAAGTCCAGGATATCCGAGTATGACATTATAAGTCGAAGAAACTTGGACAACCGTGAATGTCAAGAGTACAGTACTCTATTGTGGTTTAATTTTCATGGTTAAGGAGAGAGTGATTTTTCTTCACAGTAACAACATCTCCAGTGAAACCGACCAATGGCATCAAGATTCTTCTGAATCGATTAGTCGGTAGTCACATTCAGGAGAAAATCGAGTAAATAAATATCTGTTGAGCTTCCATTATCTATAAGAATTTTTTTACATCATAATTAGCTATCATTGTCGAGACAACGACAGCATCATCATGGAGAGTTTGAATTTTTTGAACATCTTCTTCCGAAAAATAATTACATCATCGAGTCATCATTTCTTCGCCGACTCTTCTTCGAAAGTTGACCCCCAGTTTGATCGCCCGAAAATCATATTGATTACTCCTGCAGTCGGTCGATTGTTCATAGTCTCCTCAGTTTGTAGCTGAGGTTGTCGACCAGCAGGAGGTTGAGTCGGTTGATCCCCTCGAAACTTTCTGAGGTAGCCTTATCGAATTAAGACTTCTATCTCGTCTCTGAGCTGGATGTACTATTTGATATCGTGATCATGATCATGATGGAACCGACCGTACTTCTTCCTATCTCGGCTCCTCGATGGTGCTTTCATTGGTGAGGGGTGTTGTAAGTATTCTGCTCCTTCGATCTCCATCAGGATCTGCGCACAAAGAGTAGAGAGAGTAGTATAGGAGTCATACCTGCCATAGTTCGGCTTCGGACTCCGTCTTCGAGATGAAGCTCGCTTATTGACAATCGACTTACTTGATTCAGTTGAAGCTTCACTTTTTTTTGTTTCTTCTTCTGACCTTTTCCATCTATTTGGCATCGGTCAGAAATAGCTTCATCTGCATGAATATACTTGTACGCACGCTCTAGAAGTTCAGCATAGGTCTGAGGAAGAGTTTTATCGAGAGAGTAAATCTGGATCTCTTCAGACTCTTTTTCACGGTCGATATAGCCATATCTTCGTTGAGGTCTCTGATCTCAAGTGTAGCTATATTGAAATAAGCCATAAAGTCTATAAGTGTCTCTATCTCACCTTACTTGATTGAAAAGAGACTATCGGATATCCGTGGCGACCTTCGACTTATGCTGAAGTGGACCACGAAAGAATGTTCAAGCTGCTCGAAAGAGTTAATACTCTTTGACTGAAGTATGGAATATCAAGCTCGAACAGTCTTTCGAAGAGTTATCAGAAAGTCAATGCATAAGAGGACGTCAGTTGCCCTTTGGATCATCATGAGAGCCTTATAGCTCTCTAAGTGGTCGATCGGGTCGGTGGAGCCATCGTATAACTCCATCTGCGGCATCTTGAACTGAGAGAGAATCGGTTCATCCAAGATGCGTCGAAAAGAGGCTAGGTGGTGTAAAAGTCGTAGTCATTGGAAGACTTCCAACCTTCCACCTGAAGTCAGGTGAGCTGACGATCAATTTTTCGAAACTTACATTCATAATCGTCAAGTCGCCATTGCTAAAAACTCCACTGCTGTTTTCCTTCTTGATGCTGTGAGCACGAGAAGGAAGGAAGAACATCGCGAATGGTCGGTGGTATGGTGAGAGTGTCGAGAATGTGGTTGTCCATCTCAGTGGGAGTGTCGAGACGGTCGCTCCGGAGATTAGGAGGGCGAGCGTCGTGGAGGATGACGGCTGTGCCTAGACGGCACTAACTGAGCCACCGGTTGCTCTACTGGTGGCTGTTGCTGCTATTGGGTTTGCTGTTGCTAGAGGCTTTGAACCGCTTCCGTCAAAACTATCATTTGTTGTATGAGTGCAGCAATCTGCGCGTCCGTGGTGACCACAGGATGCGAGGAACTGGACTCTGCCACTGGAGGTGGGGAGGAACGTCTTTCCGATGAGAAGACTGTCTCGTCGATCCAGTCGAGTGTTGAGCTCTGATTCTCTGTATGGTTGAATGACTGTAGTTTGCTCCCTTCCTAGCACGCCAATCTGTTGCGGCTAACTCCCTTTTGCCTGTCGCCGGTGAAGAGCACCTGCAAAATCAAGTCCTCATAGACTAGAGTTGTGTCCAGCGGAGACCCTCCGAAGCTTAAGTCGGAGAGGAAGTTGGTAAACAGTAGATAAGAATGTGTAGTATAGCAGAGTCTTGATCCAGAATTTTTTATCCGTGCTGCTCGTTTAGCTCTCCTTTTATAGATGATTCTGATATAACCGTCGAGCACGTGATCTTGTTTTTATTGCGCTAGATTATCAGACCATAATCGTGAAGTTAGTGGGCTGTTATTCCCATTAATCGTCGTAACACGTAGTCGATAACCGTTCATAACGATTAAGATATGTTGAGCAGATAAGTCGACTGTATGTCGGTAATACTGATAAGTCGGTAGAAGATTCGAATATTCATCGGTTGGTAACTCTGATATGCCGATGGTCTTCGGTTAGAGGTTAATCAAGTCATCTGTTGTTGGTCGATAATCGCCGACTGTTGGTCGGTCAGCCGACTGTTGGTCGGTCAGCCGATTGTGAGTCGGTATAATATATTCATTCGGCCGATGTAGAATCGAAGTCGGAGGTTGATTGATTTGCCTCAACAAGATTAAAGCTCTATAAGCATAGGGTTTCTCATAATCCTTTGCGTAGAGAATGATGAATACATTCTCACCATCGTATTCAATAGACATCAGGTTTATATTCACCTGTCAATTAAATTCTTAATGTTAGGCAACTAGCAGATTTGCCCAATGCAAGTGGAAGAGCATTTTTCTGAGGTTAACTCCCACTTGGTTGTGTTTGAAAGGGTTCAGGATAAACATTTAGTCTTGCCCAAGTAGATGGAAAGGGATAACCTTGCCCAAGTAGATGGAAAGGGATAACTGTGTCATGCAATGATAGCACTACCAAACATTATGTGAGGTCATTTTGGCAATTCTGCTTGCAATGAATACATCAGAGAAACCCAAAGCATTCTGAAATGAAAGCTGCTTTATCGTATAATGCGGTCTGTAAAGCTAAAAGCTCTTTCATTCTCCTTTCTCGTGTAATAATACTATTATGGGCAATCATTCACTACTAACTTATTGATATTTATAATAAATATTATTAAATTTATATTATTATATTTACATATAATAATTTATAAATATATATTATATCTAATTAAATTAATAATATTAATAAATTATTGATCTCATATGAAAAATCTAAATTATTATTGAGGATAAAGAGAATGCACATATTTTCTAATATTTTCGGATAACTATTATGTCACTTAAAATTATTTAATAAATTTTATTTATTTTGATATGATATTTATATTTCATTTAAGGTTAACTGGCTGATCAATGTTCTATTAAGTTATGAATTAAATATTAGATAAAATAATTTTAAAAAATGAATATAAATTTTCAAATTTTTAGATGTAGGTGTAATTTACTTTAATTTGTAATTTATTCTTGTGCTCATTTGGTGCTCGAAGATGATGGCCTCGGATAAGTTTTTTGGGTTCGAGGGCAGTCGCGTCATGCTTCCGTCACAAAGGCCTTCGCAGTTCCCACGATGCCACACTTCTCTACCTGCAAGAATCCACTCAAACATTTTGGCTAACACCCAACCTCTTCAAATGTGGACACGTACCCCAAATTAAATTGCTGTTCGCTGATTGTCAGAGGACCGGACCTGGACCTTACCTACCGCTCCTACCAACTCGATCCGGGCCCACTCCGTCGACGGAAAAAACAGAGAAAAGGTCAAGAAAAAGTTGAAACATAAACATTGAAACAAATAATGGCTGAGGTTGTCCCTTTATTTTCATGAATATATATATATATCGTAAATGGAAATATAAATAACAACTATTATGTGAATGTTTTTTATTACAATAATTATCATATAATGAAAATAGTCGTTGTCATCTAACTTACGTATTATCTATGTAAATAACACAAATGTTTCAAACTCGAAATTTTATTTCAATTGTTAAAATAAATCATTATGTTTCTTAATTATGAATTAAGAAATATTTTATAAGATAATCTCATTTTATTGTCACTTTTTTGTTAATTTTGAATAACATACAATAATTTTTAATAATTATTATTTATTCTAGATATTTCTAGATAGGATCTCACGTATTTGAACAAATATGGTATTATTTTTTTGAAAGGATATAAAAAAATGTTTGAATCACCGTTCTTTTGTGGCACACCACACACATTTTTGCGGTGTTCTCCTTTAGAACAAGCACATGCATAATAATAATTATAGAGGAGGAGGATTTAAAATCCAATCGGATTGGGAGGAGTGGGGAAAGGATGAGATTTCGAATGGAAATAAGAATGGATGACTCCAATTCAATTATTTCATTAGAAGAGTCCTATTCTCATTTTGATTCTAAATGGAATGGGATGGCTCAATCCTCCAAAATTTAATCCGAACTCTTTCCTGACGATTCAAATATCCATTACGATTGTGATTGCAATTCCAATTATAATTTCGATCATGAACTAAATACTTCAAGAGATATGATCATTTCAATTCCGATTCTAATCCATTCTCATTTTAATTTCGATTTCGAATTTGACTGCGAACCAAAAACCCTCCAAAGGCTGGTGCGATGTTTGGCCAGCTATGCACGAATTTTGTTGGTACATGTAGACGGTTATACCATTCTGATGTGAGAGCAGCCTAAGAAGTTCTAATACAAGAGTTCCCATATGACTAGTGGGATACTGTCACCTTATCATTAAGCTCAGTCTCCAAAGTATTCTGCAACAAACGATGCGACCCAATCTGCCATACTATTTACCTCTTGATAGATATGCCACACCACCACTGTATCTGAGAGACGAAGCGTAGTCCAGATGTCAGAGAGAAGATGGATTTATAGATGTCTCCTACTATTACAGATCTATCCAATGACAGTGGTAGAGTCACTCTCGACAAAAATTCTCTCCGTCTGCAGCTCCTGTCTGACAAGATGATGTCTGCTCAAGCGACATGAAGCTCAGCTCTCAGAACTGAAGGCTCGAAGAGATGGAAACCTCCAGCTGCTAATTGCTTGGCATTCAGGCTCGGATGACAATCCCGCACTACTCCTTCCATCTCTGACACTGCCATCAAAGTTCATCTTAATAAACTCTGAAAGAGGAGGCTCCTAGGAGATGAAACTGACCCTCCGGATTAATACAGGAGTAGCAAGAGAGTTCCAGTGGACGGGAGCATCAAAAAACGGATTAGTAGCATCCAAATGACTGTACTCCACTGCCAAGCAGATTGCTCTTTCCAACATTTGATGTACAAGAACTACCTTACCATCGAAAATTAGGCTATTTCTGAAAACCAAATCTGATAGGCGATGTATACCATCCTACCCCTTAAGTAAAGGTCAGCTTGTCAGCTGCACTCCGATGGATCGTACTCAAGAAAACACCAACCAATCGCCTCCAGTGGTCTCTCAAGGCCACCTTTCTCCAAATCAGCTTGACCCTTGGACAGCGCAGGATGGCGTGTTATGTTGACTCATCCTCCAACCCATAGATCGGGAAAGAAATTGACAACTCCATGCTCCTATTTCTGAGAATTATGCACGTCGGAAATCGATCCCATGCAAGCTTTCAAAGAAAGTCTCTCATTCTGGGGTGGCGGGTATTCTTCAAATCTAAATTGCTTCGGTCCTCCTAACCATTGCTGGCCTGCACAACTCATAAATATCCCTCAAGAGAATTTTAGGGCAGCAAGATCGACCCCACACCCTCGGATTCTGAGTGCGGTAAACCGAAATAAGAGTGGTGAGGATTTGATCAGCAAGCGGACATTCAAATAATCTGACGATCTCCTATACTCTCCAGCCTGTATCATCGGTGTTGAGTAGATTGCAGATACTTAGATGATCATCCACCTCACTGTTGATGTAGGTCAACCATTGAAAAAAGGAAAGATGTAGATTTAAGCATCCTGGCTCACGGTCACCGAAGTTCTCCAATTAGCTATTTGACCTGAGCCAAAACAGCAGTTCTGCGAGCATAAATCTCCTTACAGAAGAAGAGCAACCGCGGGGTATCTCGATCTGGGGCACCTGGCTCCATGCACCAATTTTTTCATGTTGCTGGAATCAAAGCTTTTCTTACTTGCACATAAAGAAATGAATTCTTATCAAAAAAAGAAAATGAATTCATTTGTTTAATTAACCAGCGTTACAAATTATAGGGTCTGTTTTCTTTATTTAGTAGGACAGTCTACGATCTCCCAAAATAATTTATACTTAAACCACCATTAGCCGAGTCTCCCCACAGAAATGATGTTGGTGATGAGAAGGCCCACCGTATTCACAAAACCATTTGCCCCAGTGGACTTGCTCCATAGTTAAGCAGGTGGGTGTGGTTGGAGTCTACCAATCAAGTGGTTCAAGATCAAATGTAATTTACTCAAAAAAAAAAACCACATGCGAGTCCTCCAAAGTCCAAACTTCGTAAGGTAGTCCAGAAGTAGAGGCCGTCTTCTCATACTCAAATTAGGTAAAATTCGTACCATCTTCTACAAACCCGTGGGCAATGCTATCTAAAATTTAGTGTTCGGCAACGGGACTGGAACACAGAACAGCGTGATAAAATATGCTGCATCTTAAACACCAATTGAAATAAAATTAACCAAGAAAAAAAAAATACTTCCAATTAAATCACTCATTTTATTCAAGAGCTCCAATTAATTATTGACTGAGATAGTTCAAGTTGTACAATTAGATCCCACCACATGTTTGGTCACATACTCTCCAAATAAGTAGACAAATGATGGTTGGTGACCATCCCGAAAAACCGGATGTGAGATAATGGATTACAAACAAAAAAGTAGCTCGTAATCTTGTAGAAAAATATAAAGCATATCAACTTTGTATCAGACCCCATCACCCCAGCCTAGCTTGTGTTTGACTCCCAACACCACCATTATTTTAAAAGACGAAAAACCAACCACAAAAAAAAAAAAAAAGCAATCCTTTTATCAACTTATACTAAATAAAAATGTTGCACCCATCCACCTACCACTTCTCCCCCATCACCCTCTTATATATATCCATCCATATCACGCCTCCCCTTCCTTCAATCAGAGGTTCTCTCCCTCTCTTCCACCATCTCTCTCTCTCTCAAAAATGGATCCATCTCCCTCCCAATAGCCTTGGCCGCCCTGGCCGTCCTCATCTCCCTCCTCCTCTACCAGCGGTTCAGACACCGGTTCCCACCTGGTCCGCGGCCCTGGCCGGTGGTCGGCAACCTCTACGACATCAAACCGGTCCGATTCAGGTGCTTCGCCGAGTGGGCCCAGACCTACGGACCGATCATGTCGGTCTGGTTCGGCACGACCCTCAACGTGGTGGTGTCGAGCTCGGAGCTGGCCAGGGAGGTGCTCAAGGAGCACGATCCGCAGCTGGCTGACCGGCCCAGGAGCCGGTCTGCGGCCCGGTTCAGCCGGGACGGAAGGACCTCATCTGGGCCGACTACGGCCCCACTATGTGAAGGTCCGCAAGGTGTGCAACCTCGAGCTCTTCTCTCCCCGCCGGCTCGAGGCTCTCCGGCCGGTCCGGGAGGACGAAGTCACCGCCATGGTTGAGACCATCTTCCGGGACTGCACCCGGATAGGTAAAATTATTTATTATAACATTATGTCCTTCTTTATTCTTAGATATTATTTTATTTATATGCATTATATATTTGGACTTTGGAGGATTGGTAAGAGTGGGACCCTCTACCGTGGAGTTTGTTCGGTTGTTGGTGGGATGATACCTAAATGTGGATCCCACCCTTATTTTTTTTTTCGCAAGAACTTTGACTTGGAACGTAGAGTGGAATCCAAGAAAAAGAGTGTTTATATTATTTATTAGGTGGGTGGTGGCTGGTGGGTTGGGAGGGGTGGCAGGTCAATTTCGGCTTCATTAAGGTTTGGTTTGGTATGTCCTGGTTCTGGAATTGCTGTTATGGTTTCTTCCTCATTGTCGATCCTAATCTTTTGCTCTAGGTTACATGTTAGAGCCACTTGGGGGTTTAGATGCAAGGCTGGGGAAGTTAAAAATGTCAAGGCCTTAAAAATTATGATGGTGATTCGCATACCAAAATTAGATTCTGCACTCAAAGTAGATCAACCCTCTAAAATTGATCTAGAAAAGTAGAGGCTATAATGTAATTTGTATTTGATTATAGTAGATCAATTTCTTGAAACCATGTAGGACAAGCAGATGAAAATTAGGTTTTGCACTTAAAGTAGATCAACCCTGACACCTAAAGTAGAAGAAAGAGTTTCTAAAAAAATAGAGATGTGAAAATCATAGAGAAAGTCAAGGGTACCTAGGAAGAAGGGTGACAGATGGAATTAAAATAAGGACAATACCAGAATTCAATACTTCCGATCTATATTTGTTTTAGATATGCAGCATAAATAATTATACTTATTGTGCAGTTTCCAACATTTTCTTCACACACAAGACTAGCGTAGCAGGGCCTCATTATCCGTTGTAAGTAAGTGCATAGAAATAACTTTGATTTTATGGGAAAGCACGGGAAAGTGGAGGAAGTGAGACACTTCCCCAAAATTTGTTGAAAATAATTAGTATAGATTACAGTAGAGGCTGTTTGTTTAATTTGCTTGCGTTGATTTATATTCGACTGCTTTAATGTTTGATACTTTGGGTCTTCAGACAAGGTTGGGAAGAGCTTGGTGGTGAGGGATCACCTTGCACCTGTCGCATTCAACAACATAACAAGGCTTGCATTTGGGAAGCGATTTGTGAGCTCAGAAGGTCTGACCGATGAGCAAGGGAAGAGTTCAAGGCGATTGTGGCCAATGGCTTAAAATTGGTGCATCACTCTCCCTTGCAGAATTTGTATGGTGGCTAAGATGGATGTTCCCCATTGATGAAGATGCCTACTCCAAGCACAATGCTCGAAGGGATCGGCTTACCAAAATCATCATGGAAGAACACACAAGAGCTCGCAACAAGAGCGGCGCAAAGCAACACTTTGTCGATGCTCTGCTCACCTTGAAGGATCAATATGACCTCAGTGAGGACACCATTATTGGACTTCTTTGGGTGTGTTACTCTCTCCAACTCTGTTTCTCTTCATATTTTATCTTGTTTTCTTTCTTTTCTCCTTCTGGTGGTAACATGAGGCTCATAGGTCGATTATTCTTAATCGAAATGATACAAAGGACCCAAGTTTATGTCACTTGACATCTAGTATGAGTGAAACCAGCAAGCCATTTAGTCACCCCATAGTCCCACATTTAAATAGATGAGACGTGGATTTCTCAGAATTTGTTGCCCTTAGTGTTTCAGGAATCTTATTCAGGCTGAGTAAGCCAAAACCCAACCTCTTCCAAACTGTAGTTCAGGGTGTTGGGTCTGTGTATACTTGGATTGGATTTAAGTTGTGATTTTCAATCTGATGTAGTTCAGGTTTGCTCAACCCTCAAACCAAACCCATCTGAACTTCTATAACAGGATCCCAACTCAACCTAATTCCAGGGCTCCATGTTCAAAATTACAATCTAAGCATGGATTTACTGCAGGCTTAATGATCAAAATCATATTAACAGAAAGTCTGTATCAATAGTTGAGGTTGAAAATTTTGGATACAGGAAATATAGAATGCTCTAATTGAAGTGTAAAAATCCACATGAAGGTTTTTGCTCAATTCTTTTCTCTGTGCTGAACCTTATTCAGAGTTTATGAATAGAAGGCTTTGATCCTCTAATCTCTGATAGATTGGATGCTCTTATGTGCAGGATATGATAACAGCAGGAATGGACACAACTGTTATTACGGTAGAATGGGCCATGGCTGAGCTGGTGAGGAATCCAAGAGTGCAAGAGAAAGTTCAGGAGGAATTAGACCGTGTCATCGGATATGAACGCATCATGAGTGAAGCTGACTTCCAGAACCTCCCCTACCTGCAATGCGTGGTGAAGGAATCCCTCCGGCTGCACCCCCAACCCTCTCATGCTCCCCCACAAGGCCACTGCCAATGTCAAGATCGGTGGGTATGATATCCCCAAGGGATCCAACGTGCATGTCAACGTTTGGGCCATCGCTCGTGATCCACAGATTTGGAAAATCCGCTGGAATACCGGCCGGAGAGGTTCGCCGAGGAGAATATCGACATAAAAGGTAATGACTTCAGAGTGCTGCCATTTGGTGCTGGTCGGCGGGTATGCCCAGGGGCTCAGCTAGGCATTAACTTGGTTGCTTCCATGCTTGGGCACCTCTTGCACCACTTCAAGTGGACACTGCCTGATGGAGTCAAGCCAGAGGATGTCGACATGTCGGAGAACCCCGGGATGGTCACCTTCATGCATACTCCATTGCAGGCCATCGCCACGCCGAGGCTGCCAACCCATTTGTACAAGCGTGTCCCTGTTGACATGTAATTGTGCACTTACTGTTCTTTACCAGTTTAATGTATGGCATTTTATTATGATGCTTGTATTGTTTCACACAGTCGAGTATATTCCGAACTTTGATTTTATAATGGAGAGGAGCAACTGCCAAGAGGAAGTAGAAGGGAGGTGAGATTTTGTCTTTTGTATCTGAAAGTTTCTATCCTGTCTAGATGTTAATAAATGTTAGAGAATGCAATTTGAAGTGATGGCTACCCTTCAATGGTGTAAATTTGTCGAGTCATTATGATGGGGAAGCAATGAAACATATAAATGTTTCTGGCATAGTGTTAACATGGACTGCAAAATATACATAGTTATTTTTTAAGTAAGCAGATATTTAACAATGTTGAGGATCGCTTGCATTTGTTCACTTGGTACTTTGGAGATATACTGGAGGAGTATGCTTGGGCCTATAGTGGGAATGGAATTCCGACTCAAGATAGAGTTGTCTCAACAACTCCAGAAACCAACTACTGAGGTATTTTTTTGAAGGAAAGGGAGACTGTGAAAGGCTAGCCACTGCTCATTTATTGATGAGCAGAGGATATTTACAAAGGAGAGAAGAAGAACAGAGATCATTTCCAACACAAAAAAAAAAAAACAAGAACAAGGAAAAACTAGAGATCACTTCTGCGATGCAGAACGAAAAGACCAGAGTTGTGAAGTGCAGCGCGAAACTAACTCCTGAGGTAGCATTATATCACCAATTGCAATTATTAGGTTTGCAATATCCTCATGCTAGAACTCGAAATTTTGCGTGACTTCAAATGTTGATTATGTCAACATGGTTCAGGCTTTGAAGCCAATGTTTTATTGTTCCTTTTCAGATTTGCATAACAAAGAGGTAGTTCTTTTTGCTCATCTGGTAAACCGAAATGTTGTAAGCTTGTTCTAAGGGGCTGGTTAGCTAAAGCTGCTTGTTCAAGTTTTCTCACTAATGCCTAAGCTTTAAGTTTGAACACTGACAGAGTCACAAGCTGTTTCATAAAATGCTGCAACAAATACTTTGATCTTTGCAATCCTTTCATAGCCTGTTAAGATTCTATTATTGGAAGGGATTGTTGTAGTTTAAACTGATGGTATCTTATGGGCAATTTTCATCCCTTTTGCTTTGCTGCTTTTGTTTGTTTGAGATTGGCCGGTAACACTCTCTCCTGCCACATTGAATATTCACTGATTTCTGCTATTGTTCAAAGGTTATCAGAAAACTTTGTTTTTTATTCTTTCAATGAAGAAGAAACCTTGATACTAAAGGTTCAGTGAGGTCTTCTGTTAGTCTCAATATGGTTGAACAATCCCCTTGTCACCTCAGTGAATGCAGTCAAACATTGACTAATGGTAGAGAGTTTTTGAACAACCAAAGATCACATGCATTTGTTCTGGAAAGATGAATGTTTACTAGGTTGAATTTGATCGGGTATGAAGCAAAACCCCTATGATACACTTAGTTCAGTTTTTTACTTAAAGTGACTAGCAATCTACCTACCATTAGTTAATCCGGAAAAGGAAATTGACTACTCGAGCCTAATGGTGGTAATTGGTAAAGAACTTGCTGAAGCATTTGAAAAGAATGCAAGGCATGCGTGTTCTTAAGAAGAATTCTGGTGGAATAAGTGTTTCCTAGTTGTTTTCTCTTACCAAAGGATTGTTTGACACTGTGCAATTCTAAGGTGAAGCTTTTGTTTCTTCTCACTCTTTCTTTTGGGGTGGCTTGGGAGAGGGTCAGTGAGTTGGTCTTGTAACTTCCACATACCTGCGAATTTCTTATTCTTTCTCCTCTTCTACTTCTTTTATAACTCATTGAAACTTGATAGGATTTTTCTCATTTCTTTTAAGATAAAATTTTAAACGGGGGAATACTTAATCCTGAATAGGTATGATGTGTTGATGCAACTTATATTTTGCTATCTCTCTCTCTCTCTCTCTTTCAATTTCACTTTCTATTTAAGAAGAGATTTGTGAACCTGTTGCTGCAAAAATCCGCCGGCGTCGGAGATTCTGGAGTCGAGGGTGCCGCGGTCGCCGCCGGGACCTGCAAAGGAAGTCTAAACCGGAGGTGGGTTGCTCCGGCAAGACCCTCCGACGCTCAAGTCAGTTCTCTGCCTCAACAAGAATGGAGTGCTCGAACGGAGATTTTAGCAGAGTTTTAGCTAGAGACTAGAGCTTAGAAAATAACGTATCTGGGTGCCTATTTATAGGCAGGA
>KE504930.1:427722-446758 GCA_000441515.1 Elaeis oleifera
CCATCTTGATTGATCCTATCTTTAGTCTTGCTCACCACTGCTGCAATCTGCGTCCTTGTACCAACCCGCTCTGAGACCATTTGTTGGGGTGGATGTCTGGCCAGGACACCACCTCTCAGGACCTTTTTAGTACTATGCGATGCAGCAGGAAGAAAGAAGAAATAAAACAAAATAATCAAAATATGTGGATTAGCCACAAAAGGGCTCGCCTCCACGGGGCATGCAAATTTTACTATGAAAAAAATTTACAAGAGGAGATCTCTCCCTCAACCCTCGTATACCCAATTTCTCTCTCACCTGAAGTTCTCCTCACAAATGCTCTCTCTCTTGAAAGACCCCCGTGAACCCCTGAAGTGCCCAGCGTCCACTGTCCAGGAGCCCTGCTCCTCTCTCAGCGGCCTCACGCCTCTCTCTTTTTTCTCGGGTTCCGTGCGATCACAGAAGATCGCAAGTCTCTCTCGTGAAAACAAGCTACCACACTACCACTGTTCCTATGTTCAGGCCTTTTAAAGGGCTTAAACCCAATTAGATTAGGTTTAAGACTCCTTAATCAGCCCACATCAAGCCTTTGGACCGTCGAATCAAGACCGGAAACTCTCTGGGCCGTCCGATCACGATCGATCCACGGAATTGTGCCGTGGATCGTGAGAAACACGTGAAAATGCCCACGTGGTCCACGCGGTCCGCCATGGACCAATCGGTCCATGGTGGATTGGGATACAGGGCCCAGGCAGGGTGCCTGGGTCTGGGCCGGCTCGCATGCG
The DNA here is from genome assembly GCA_000441515.1 of Elaeis oleifera. Taxonomy (NCBI): domain Eukaryota; kingdom Viridiplantae; phylum Streptophyta; class Magnoliopsida; order Arecales; family Arecaceae; genus Elaeis; species Elaeis oleifera. Next base: position 428,487 of record KE504930.1, read on the forward strand.
CGGGCCTAGGCCGCATCTGCGCATGGCCGCGCATGGGCTGGGCCTTGCACTTGCCTGGCCGTGCATCTGCCTGGCCGTGCGCCTGGGTTGCGCGTCCTGCGCGTTGGCCCACCTGGGCCGCGCTCCGCCGCCTGCGGCCGCTCCGCCGGCTGCCGGCGGTCCTCCGTCGCCTCGAGTCTCATGCTGACTTTAAAGCTCGTATCTCCTCCATCCGAGCTTCATTTTGGATGATCTTGATCTCGTTGGACTCCGTTTTTCATCGCGAATCTCGCTGTGGGCTGAATCTCGAGGCATCAAATCCTAACAAATTTTTTGTGCACCCGGGAGGCATAGAAAATTTGACGTTGAGCGCACTGTCTTGTCTGATTGGTCCAAATAGACACCGCTTTCCAACGTATATTTAATATTTGTAGCTTTACTTTTCATTTAAATTTAAATGACAAAAATACTCTAATTCTTATGACATCATATATCCATGTTATGGCATTCTGCGTCAAGAAAGTAATAATTTTTATTCACAGGATGTCAAAATATGACGTAGAATGTCATAATATACACAGGATGTCATAATTTTTTCAAAGAATATGAGTATTTTCGTCGTTCTAAAATTTTTAAAGAAAAATAAACTACAAGTATTAAATACGTATTAAAAATAATTAGATAAAAATGCTCCATCTATATTATGATATTTTAAATTATATTATGATATTTTGGACCATATTATGATATCCTGCATGTAGAAAATTATAATTTGACGTAGGATGTCATAATATACACAGGATATCATAATTTTTTGAGCCATATTATGACATCTTGTGTATGTAGGAAGGCATAATATGCCACAAAATATCATAATTTTTTTAAAAATAAAATAATTTACCATACAAATTTTAATAAAAATTAAATTATAGATATTAAATATATATTAAAAATAATAATTATATGATCTATTATATAAAATAATATATTTTATATAAAATTTTTACGTCATCCACGGTGCATAAAGAACTTTCTTATGGGATAGGGATTGAAGGGTTGGATGACCCATTCTTCAACTTGAACTTATCAACTGCGCCCATGCATGAGCGTCCAAGGTAGGCAGGAAACTTTTAGACTCGACATGTACAGGACTCGATAAGACTTGTTAGGTAGTTGAACGCCCAAAACCGTACATAAATACATACATAGGTGGTTGTGGAAACGTATGGACACGGGCTCGTTCTGCGCTCTACCTTCGCCTCAGCGGTTTGAGAGGACGTCATCGGCCGACCGAACGACGAAGAAAGCAAAGAAGCCAAACCCCAAAACTCTCTCTTTCCCTCTCTTTCCTCAAACACGTTGTGGGTTCGCGATAATTAGCCCCTTCGTTTCTCTTGTCAAGTTTCTTCCTCTCCACCGTGAAAAGAAACCTTCCAAAAGTTCGATTTTTCTTCTTTTTTTTGTTTTCTCGGTATCGTCGCCTCTGCTCCAGTGGCCTTTTGGAGGACTCAAGGAGGAATTTTGGCTCGTTTTTGAGCGTGATTTGGGGGCTATGAGGAAGAAGCTCGAGACTCGTTTTCCCGCGGTAAGTTCTTGATGTTCTTTTGATGAAGTTTGCTCCTTTTGGTCGATTTGGTCGCTGGATATTGTGTTTTAGGGCTTTTTATGAGTTTCTGCCATCTGGCTGTTGTCTTGTTTGGGTTGTGGTTCCTTGAGGAGGGGATTAGGGTTGACTTCTTTGATTCGTTATTGGGAGAAAAATGGTTTCAAGGTCTTGTGTTTGAACAAAGGTCGTCCCAGGAGAGCGTGTTTGATGATTGAATCATTGTTAATTTCTTATTTATTTATTTATTTTATTTTATTTTTATTCTATGCTTGCCTTAGGGTGTGCGAATCTGTTAGTAGGGGTTCGGTTTTGTAGTGAAGTATGCAAAAGTAGGCAATGCTCTTCTAATGTTATATTTTTCTGTTACAAAGAATCATTCTTACGGTGCCATGTTTTTAGCGGGTTTTGATTTTTATATTGATGTGAACTTGTTGAGAACCAAGAACGAGTGAGGTGTTGGATGGTGGAACAAAAGGAGTGAATCATAATGGCTTTAATACTTAAGGAGAGGCACCTTGAAACCACTAGATTAGAAATTTTATTGGTTGAAACAATAAGTGAATGGAGTATGTATGAACTTATTGAGTTAAATGGTTAAAATTTGGTTGTTCCAATGGTACAGGATAAGTACATGATCCAGTAGGGGAACCATAGCCACCAGTATTATTAGATCAAGCATGAGAACATCTTTTTTAATATGCTTCCTTCATTTCCTAAGCTGTTCGATCTTTTCATTTTACTGTTTTTATAAAGGCTTGAGATTTTTTGAGTTTGTTATTACAACCATGGTTTGCCAAATCATTCCGATCTGAACGGTTCTGGGCGTTCCGAGCCATACGGACCGCAAATTGGGACGTTTTGGCCTTCCGAATCAGAACACTGGACGAAGGAAAGGAAAAGAGAGGAAAAGGGACAGAGAGAGAGGAGGGGAGGAAAGAGAGGATGATGCCGCCAGAGGGCCGCGGAGACCTCCGTGGCTTTGTGTGGCTCGATAGGGCGTTTAATTGAGAGAGGAGGGGGGGGGGGGAGTGAGGGTATTGAAAAAAGGTGTAGCTAGTGGAGAGGCCGCCGGAGGGCACTGGAAGGCCGCTGTGGCCATTGAGTGGCAGAAAAAGGCACGAGTGGAGCCATGGCTGTGGATCAAGAGTGACTGTCTCTGTTCATTGCATTTTTTTTAAAACAATAATGAATAGTGAAGCCGGTAAACGCATTGTTGGTTTCACTATGGTTGAGCTTTTTAAAAAATCCGATAAACAGGGCTGATTGCCCCTGTTTCACGTCTGCGGAGTTGTGAGCCACGATTTTGTTGTCTGACGGCCTCTTACCGGCTTCCACTCCTTTCTTTCCTCCCACCTCTCTCACTAGCTCGCTCTCTCTCTCTCTCTCGCCCGCGATTTGGCGGAGGAAGTGGAGGCCTTGACGGCCCTCCCAGCATGCCCGTGGCCCGCCTGTGGCTACCGCCGGCGTCTCCTCCGGCCGCTCTCTCCCTTCCTCCCATTTCTCCATCCCCTTCCCCTCTTTCTGTCTTTTCCTCAATTTTTTTCTTCGCTTTTGTATCGGTTTGCGCCAGTCCGATCTTGTACGGACCTATACCGACTAGTACTGCCGGCCGGCCAGTTGGCATGGATCCTGGTATTGGCTCCATGGACCTTGATTATAATTTTATCTTCTCCATGTATAATGTGGAAAGGTTCATGTTTAGCATGAGCATGAACTCCAAAGCCTTCTGCTTGAGAAGCTACCGGTGCTTCTTTTCACTTGCATTCCATGTGCTAAAGATTACTGTTGATTATGTATAGTACTGCTACTGATATAGGAAAAGGAGGACACAAAAGAAGATAAATAGAAAGAAGAAGAGAGGAAATAATAATGTGCAAGAATCAACCACACAAGAATGATTTGCATTTTCCCTACCTAAACCGTCGACCTGTTATCATTTCTAAGATGGCATCCTCTCTATGTTCGTGCATCTTTTGAATATCTTCAAATGAGGAAGGAAGAAAGAAATTTAATGTTGGATCTAGACCATTAGATGTTGAAGAATTATGCTTCACCATTAAAACCAGCCTGAACAACTTTACCAAGCCCTTGAGGACTCATATCTTTTTTCCTCCAAACAAGCTGTATTGATTCTTAACCTCCATAAAATTCTGCCACTCAAAGCCCAATATTCGCTTGAGCGTTGTGTTTGAAGTTAGCCCCAGTTTTGTCAGCCTTATTGAATTCTTAGCAGTTTGAGGTCTTTTAGTGTTTCAACCATTGTTTTGCCATCTAGAATCAAACTGAAGCGACCCTGAATGCATATGAGATATTTGTCAAATTCTTGGTTTTGTATTCTTCTTGCCAGTACAGCTGAAACCAATAACTGACCATGTATTTGTTGCTTTCACATGTTGATTATATAGCTACTGCTTCTTCATCTTATTATGGTCTTTATGTTGCACACAAACATCTAAGGGATTTTAAGACACAGTTTTGATGCATTATGTGTAGACATTAGTTCACAAGCAAACAAATTAGTTTAATTATGTGGTGATGGTTATCCCACCAAACACATGCAATAAGAGAAAAGGGAATTCTGTCACCACACACAGCTGTTATTTTCTGGACAGTACTTTATTTGACATGGAATTTGGTTGTGCATGAGGCTGACATTAATTTTTGCATCATGATACATGTGTATTTATGTGTGCATGCATGTATACATATATGCTTATATTTTCAAATCTTTTGCATGTTGTGCATCTACACCCATGAATGACTCAAGTCACAGACACACAACCCATGAATGACCCAAGTTACCTTGTAATGGTTTTATCGCTCAATTAAACACTCTAAATGTCGATACTTAGAGCTGAAGTTCATAACAGTATAAGATGCATGCCTATATTCTTCCTATCTGCAGAGTAATTGACATTATGATGACTAAATTATTGGCAATTTATTACCGTCTGTATGCAACAAAAACTTTGTGCATGACCTTGCTGTTTATCAATCATGAATCATCTCCAATGAGACAGCTAATACTAACTTTAAAGCATGGGCTTGAGTTTGTCAGGTTTGCCCGCTTTGGAATTTTATCAATTTTATATTTACAAACTTTGCAAATCAGATTGTATAATCATAGGCAGACATATCAAAATATGCTGTCTTTCATGCCCAGCTGAGCTCAGATCCCACCTGTTAACTCTACCATCCTCGCCCACTTACTATCAAATCCCACCAATCCGTCACTTCTAGCTTTTCAAAGCTATCATGCCTCAAAGGTAATATTTCTTTCTCTATTTCTTGGCTCCTGTATCCACTGTGAAACTCTGATCTCTCTCCCCCCTCCTCCCTTCCTTCTTCCTCCTGCCCTTAACAACCTGTCGTACTATAGTAACTTCCAGTCCCTTATCAATTAGATTTCTTGGATGAACCTGCACCCCAGTCGTATCCAGTTTGATCATACAGGATTAAATCTTTTTTTTTTGGTACATGATTAAATGTTTCTAGCATGCAAGCTAAATTTACGGCATGGTGGAAATATTTCCTGTAGGTTCCATTATGTGTCAAATGAGATACATAATGAGCAATGAGATCTGCATTTGAATAGAATGACAAGGTTGTTCTGTTTTATCATTCTCCAAGCATGAATTAAAATCTGCTGTGTATCTCAATTTGCTGCACACTGGACTTATTTAATTGTCCTCTCATTTCCTGCTCTCCTAATTTTCATCCACCCTTCTCTTTCCTCTGGTTGTCAAATTTATTTTGCTATTCCCAAGGAGGATGGAGTACTGATTGAGATTTCATGAGCATGTATAATAAAGATTCAAGGAGATTCTACATGGAGATGAACTCTAATTTTGTTGAATGATTATGAAGATTAGGGGAATGCCTTGGTTAAGATGGATGGAAATCATTCATCAATGTGGAACAAAGCTGATGCCAAATAGTTGGGATGTGCCTCAATGGTTATGCATAGGTCCCATCGTATATTACATGAGACTATGCATTAAGATACACCATCCTTATCACAATTTATGATCAACTTACCTTTTTAGAAGTGTTCATGCAGCCAGTATATATCCTTGTTCGTCACCGTCCTCTCCTTGTATGCATGCATTTATGATAAATCACCAATGTTGATAATGATAGAGCATCTTGATATCATCAGCACATAACAATGTATGCTGATTTACAATTGAATCCAGAGATAGCATTTTGTCAGCTCGTAAGGTAAGTAAATCAGGTTCTTGTCCTTTATAATGACTTTAATTCAACACTTTAATGTTCTTGCTTGGTTGTCAGCTGCAGCATTGTTCGGTTAAGCTTCAAGATGCTATTACTTCATTATTATATAATGCCATTTATTGATAATTTGTTTTATGTATGAATCAATCATCGATCATTCTATCATGAGCCATGTGGTCTGACGTAGTGTATTTGTTGGCAGTCTCGAATAAAAAGATTATGCAAGCGGATGAAGATGTTGGGAAGATTGCATTGGCGGTACCTGTTTTAGTATGTGAGTTCTTCAAACCATTTAACTGTCCTAAGTAGATATTACTAATGCTAGATTGCAGTCTATTACTTGAGATCTAGATTTTCTAATAGTAGTTTGTTTGCTTGTAAAAGTTTCATAAGCATTATTATTATTATTATTATTTTGGATTTTTGGCATATGCCACCCAATATTTTATTGATGTTACATATAAAATGCTCCCATACGCTATTCACAAATTGATCCATAGAAGTCCTATTTATGTTGCAACAAGATCTTGGGTTAAAGTTTTGCTATAGATTTTGATGAAAATGTTACTTCTAGTTCTAGACCTTAAGGGACTTTTATTTGTTTTGACCAAAATATTCTTCGAGCTACTTTTCTCTTGCAGGTGGGACCACCTCACCTCTCTCAAACCTCATCCCCAATTGACACCCCCTACTTCTCATCTCAATCCAACCCCCATCCCTGGAACCCCTATCAACCCTCCTTTGCCCACCTCATCCCCATCCTCTCAGTTATGACAAGCCTGCTCACCTCCTCAATGTTCCCACCCCTTGCCTTGCATCCATCACCACTATCATTGCCTCCAAGCCCAAGCCCTCCTTTTGCCAATGGGACCATCAGCATGCCATCCATGTGCTACTTGCATCCCCCCCAAACCGCCCATTCCCTCCCTCTCTTTATGCACACCCATCAATCTCCACTTCCTTTAAGCATTGATTGAAGTAACAAAGCGGAGAGAGATCTTGACTAAGCCAAACTAGTAGCTGACGTACTATCAGAGAAGAAATCTTTTCATCTATGATGTTTAAGATGTTGCAGGTAGCTTAGACTATCATCCGATGGTGTAGATGGAGGAGGGCACTCCATCGAAGATCCCATCAAGTCCATTCTCAAGACCTATGGCATACCCTCATATCACATATAAGGGATCACCTTGAATGCTATTACTTCTATGGCCAGAACACTTGCTATTAGTCCCACATCAATTATAGTTCCACCATTAAGGCTGGAAGTGGGCTCGGGCTGGCCCGACGGGCTTCGGGCCGGCCCGACTTCGGGTCGGGCTATGGGTTGGGCCCGAAAAATCAGGCCGGAGTTTGGGCTCCAATATATAACCCATTTATTTTTTGGGCCGGGCTTGGGCATACTATTGGCCCGACCCGAGCCCGGCTTGAGCCCGATCCAATTAAAGGCCAGTTACTTGGCCCACTCCATTCTTCTCTGCCCCCCTCTTCCTCTCCCACCCCTTTGATGCCACCGCCGTTACATTATCTGAAGATGGAGACGGAGATGGAGCTGGAGACTGAGGGTTTCGGAGAAGGAGATCTGGAGATAAAGATGTCGGCAGATCGTCCAAAGATGGAGATCAAGACAAAGAGTCGACGGATTACGAGATTAGGGTCGTCCAAAGATAAAGAGATGGATCGACGGAGATCAAGACAAAGAGTCGGCTAATCTAGAGACGGCAAGCTTTCGAACCCTAGCAGGGAAGTCAGTGGGGTCAGCAGCAGTGTCGCTGCTGTCGACGAGGGCACCAGTGACGACTGCCTGACCTCGTTGCTATGGAGGCGATGCATGTAGGCGGAGATGGACGACTCTGTGGCCGCACTGACGGTGGGAAGGGTGGGAGCAGGGAGAGGGGAGGCCGCATCCAGACGTCGACCGCGGCGGAGGCCGACAGTGGAGGCCCGGTGGTGAGGGTGGGGACGGAGGGGGCAAGTGGGCGAGAGGCGACAGGCGGATGCAATGGAGGCGGGAGGTGGTGGCGGGGGCGGCGACAGGAGGGGGAGGAGGTAACGCTGTCGGACGAGATTGGTGGTGGGCGGGGGATCCAATGAGCTTTTGGATGACATTGCGGATGAAGATGGAGGGGTCCCTGGCAGTGCGTCGTGATGAAGACGGATTGTCATATGGGGATCGGGCCAATCGGCGCCTAATCTTTCTCTCGCATTGGGTTGGCCCAATTGGGCTCGGGTCGGCTCGGGCCTGGTCTCGGACTGGTTTTTTCCAAAAAATTGGGCCTAAGCCCGGCCCGAAGCCCGACAAATTATTTCGGGCCGGGCTCGGGCAAAGGTATAGCCCGGCCCAGTTCCAGCCCTATCCACCATCATTTGTCTTCATGTGCCACTGGTCATTCACGGCCTCCAACCCCAAGGTTGTGGCCGTCCTTGGCACGTAGAGTTTCTAGATCCTCTTTGGCATGTCCAAGGTCGAGGAGAACATCTTCGAGGTGACTCATCACCCTCACTAGCAGCTTCCGCATTTGGTGCTACCTCAACCCCTTATAGCCCAACAACGCTAACATCTAGCAACTCCTTTTCAACCTCCTCACCTCTTGCAAGTCCTATGTCATCCCTGCCTTTGGCACCAACTTTGCCACCCTCTTACAAGTAGAGTTGATCACGAGCCAGGCTTGCGCATGGAAATGTCAAATCTTAAATAGGCTCGACTCGAAGCTTGACTAAAAATGAATATAGTTTAGGCTGAAGGCCTGCCCATGATCATCTCTATTTACAGGCCATGGAGTCACACATTACTGCCATAGGAAGGCTGACTTCAACAAGTTCAAGGACAACTTTGGCATCATGCCCTTGCATCTGGCCTGGGCACAAGGGGCCTTGCCAAGGCAACCAAGTGGCTCTTCCCCAGTTCACCCTCTTCCTATCCCTTGGCCTCACCAAGATTGTTGAGAAAGTTTTCCTCCACCTCCCCATTCCCAAGATCCTCTACAATTTCTCGTCCCCACTGTCAAGTCGGTGCTTGCTGCCATTGTGATTCTCAGGCTATCCAAGAATGAGGCATGCCACAACCTCCTCTTTGCCACCTTGTTCAACAATTATAGTGGCATGAAGGTGATTCTCTTGGTGATCCTCCGGTGGCTGGGGATGGTTGAGCCCAAGATCCATGCCTGACAACCCAAGAGTTTCGGTTGGCATGGCCGTTGAGGGGGGGGGGGGCGGCGGAGGAATGCTGGTAGCGACAGAGAAGATGGAGCTGACATGGTTGGTGGTGTACGAGGTGAAGAAGGGGGAGATGATCTTCGTGGTGCCAACCCTTAGTGACGAGGGATGAGAAGAGTTTTGTCCATAATTAGGGAGATTGTCTTGGACCAGTTTGCTGGGACAAGGTAAGTATCTCCTCAAGTACATGGTGTGGTCCAATGGTCCAGAGATGAAGAGCCCATCGATGTGGAAAAAGCAGTGCAGAAGGAGCTGGTGATGCTGGTGGGAAAGCTGTTGTTGGTGGAGTTGTTCCTTTGCTATGATAACTTCATTGTAGAGGTTGAGATGTGGCTAGTTGCTGTTCCTGTCAACTTCACATTATTGACCAAAGTGACCACCACCTGGTCATCTTAGTTGACAGGCTCTGTAATTTGTTAATACAAGAAGTGAATAGTCAGAAGGGAAAGGATTTTGGTGCTTGTGGACCCTGGTTAATTTATCTGACTGTATTTGGGGCAATGGAAGGCTAACAGAAGGGCCTTTTTGCAAATCTAATTAACACTATCTGGTTTTTTGTAATATGGATGAGGTGAGCAGTTTTATATAATTTTGGCAAAATCTTAGGTGTGATATGTAGAAAACCCTTTTTTCTCATGCTGATATGAACATTTGAATAATAGCACTGGGAGTCGTAATTGTGCAACGTGCATACTATGCTTAAACATTGCCTTATGATATATATAATAGAAATACTTACAGACATGTCCATGACCATGCAAATTGACATGCGGCCTCCATCTATATGTTTTTATGTTCTAATGTTATCTCTTTATATGATATGCTTGTTCTGAGTTTACCTATTTAGCTGTTTCTTTATATTCATTTTCCATGAATTATAATTTTGCAGCTAAAGCATTGGAATTGTTTCTGCAAGATCTTTGCGACAGAACATATGACATAACCCTTCGGAGAGGAATGAAGACAATGAGTGCTTTGCATTTGTAAGTACCATTTAAGTTGTTTAGTTAATTGAACTCTTTAGAATCTCTGCTCTATCTCCATTGTATACTTTATGAGGATTTTGCAATAATGGATTTTGGAATTCTTTTGAATTTGACATTACATATTCTGCGAGATGCTACAGGAGTACATAATTAATTTTCGCCATCAATTTAAAAATCTAGAAAGTTAAAAGGTAAAAAGTTTAAAACAATCTTGAATAACATAAGTTAGACCAAGTATATGTTTATGTTTTGTTTCTGCCTTGAAAAAGAAGAAAAGGTGTAATTCATTATCTTTACATTATTGTAGAATACGAAATAAATACTGAACTCTATTTTGGACGATGTGCTGTACTTTATGGACCCCATGTTTTTGCCGTTACATACGCTTTGAGTCCCATGTGTTACATGAGCTGTTATATGTGAAGCATGGACCTTGATATTGGATCTGGATACATCAGCATGACAAATCTTGGGAAGAAACAGGGACATAATATGGTTGGAATTCTTGTATAAATAATTGTGTCTTTTACAAATGTCTAAGAAAGAATGCATAGAACATTATGGGCTATCATGTACATTCTACTCAACAAAATCGACATTACAAATTCTGAAGCTAATCTTCCATTATCTCCATCATTAAAGGGTTATGTAAGAAGAACCCCTTTTGCTCATCCACAGATGTATCTTTAAGTATCCTGGATGTACTTTTGGTGAATATCCCAAGCTTATTTCTTACTTTAAGAAGTGGGATCCTGATAATAAGATGAAACCCTTACAGTAGCCACATATGGCATGTACTGGTATGCAGTATCTAGATATCCCTTATAATACACTCCTTAGTTTTTTCTAACACCTCCCTCTCTCTCTCTCTAAAGTTTAGAGAGTAAGACAACATAGAAAAGCTAAAGGTAGAGCCTCAATAAAATAAACTTAAATCTTGATTTAAGCAAACAAGGAGCATTCTTTTTGCTGCATTAATCATTCAAGCCTTGCTTGCACTAAGAAACACACTTCAAAGGTCTTTTGTATTAGCATATAGTTGTGTGATGATTCTTCCATGCTTCATTGTATACTAATTCTTTGTTTATATCACTGATATTTGTTGGTACAATGTGTTTCTCTTAATGGTTTATACCCTGCTTCATGCCTAGATATGATCTAATTAAGAAGATACACGTATAAAACAAGGTGCCCTTATTCCCTTAAAACCATTATGATGTCTTAAAAATTTAGTGTCTAATAAGATGGACCCAGGCCATAATGCTGGGCTAGCTTCAGGTGCCTAGCTTTAGGGCCAGTCTGCGCTTAGGTCTAGTTCTTTTAATTTCTGCAGTCTTGGGCCTTAAGCATCCAGTGGGCCTGAGCTGCCTTGGCTTGGTCCAAGATTGGTCTGTCAACATCCCTGATGTTCGGACATTGTGATGACTCCAATCCTACTCTCTCTCTCTCAACATTATTCAATTCTGTGTTGTTTGATCTATATATCAGGCATCTAACATGTAGTACACATTCTGGATTCCTTATAATCTGTTTCCATTCTTTCTGTTGGAGGAAATTCTTTGTAATGGTCAGCTGCATTGACTAACTGGAGTGATGGCAATGACAGCAATAAGCAATAAAGAGGATCATGGCCTGCTTCTTTTACCATTTTTTCTATGTTCATACAATTCCTTAGATCTCCTTAAAGCATGGCATGAAAATGCCATCTGAAAAATGCCCCATCACATATCTTAATTAAATTTCACTAAGATGAAATAGATGATTTGATAGGAGACCTATTATCAGAGATTGCTAGTGAGTTCTATGTAATCAAAGTGATAGGGCATGATGGAGTTTTCTGTTGTATATATGAATATATATAAAATCAAACAAGAAAAGTGAAAAACGGCAGGCCAGTTCATGAGGCTCCACCACTTCTAATAAAATCAAACCAGGGTGTTACATGTACCGTTTTTAAATAAAGTATTCTATGTAGCACCTTCTGGATGTAGGCATCCTGATGCAGCTTTGACTCTGGTTCTTGTTTCTGGGTCTATAAATATGCTTTTGTACCTGCAACAACATGCAATGTTATCAATCTGTAATTAAACTTGACCCAACCAAAGGGCAGATCATTGCATTATTGGGTCAATTGGTTGACCTTTTGACATAAAAAAAAGACTAATATGATTTAAAGAAAGTAAGATTGTTTTGAAAAAAATTGAAAAATCTCTACCATGTATGATAATGCAAATACTCAACACCATGTGACGTTTGGCCATGGGTTTGGTCTTGAGGCTGTTTATCTCACTCTCTTCTATTGGAAGACCTTTTATGAATTTATCCATTTATGTTCACTTTCTAATTGATGACAAGAGATGTGCATAAATTCTCTTTGTTACCAAATCTGTTCTGAGGGTGCATGATTGATGGATCGCAATCATGCGTCGCTTCATCCTCTTGAAAAAATCACTCTTACATGCATAGTTTTGTTTGGATAAGAAGGAAAAAAGGAGAAATTGATAATATTTTGGAGCCTTTGACCAAGTAACCTACAGATTCTTGGCCCTTGATGTTGATTTGCACTTGAGCAAGGAACCGCATTATCTTCAGACTGCCCAAGTACACTAGTCAGACTTATGTTTTCCATAACAACCGTAGTTTCTTGTTGTGTTAGGCTGGACCTGCTTAATCCTTTGTGTCTTAGCCTGCTCTGGGGCCTGGCGTGGGCCAAGTGGCTGAATTCATTTTAGGCTGCTCATGTCCTGGCTTTGCCACGTAATGATTCTTGATATACCAAATGTACTCTTCACCAACCAATGGACTTTAATTTATGGTTGATTTATTAACAAAAGCGGAAGAAACACAACCTTTTCCCTTGGGTCTCCTATGTTATGTACACTCCCTGCTTCAGAATTTTCAGAAGGGCCGCTGACCCACTATTAAATATCATTATCTGAAAATGTTCTTTATACTCTCTCTCCATTTTTTTGTAGTTTGATTACAAGATGTTTTCCTACTTGATGACATACTGGTTATACTATGCCTGGATATTTAGCTTTCTTTTATTTATTTATTTATTTTATTTATTTTTTTCTTTGCACTGAATGCTTTTTAATCCTAAATCTTATCTATACATTGTTCACTTGTTTTAGGAAGCAGTGCGTGCATAGTTTTAATGTGTTTGACTTCCTGAAGGATATAGTGAGCAAGGTTCCAGACATGGGAACTTCTGATGCTGGTGGTGATGACAGATCTGCCAAGCGAAGGTTCGTAGTGTTAATTTCATAATATTAGGTATTAGTTGCAGTGGGACAACTATAATATTCTATTATTACTGGTATGTTGATATTGCAACTGTATTGCATTGTCTTCCAGGAAAGCTGCAGATGATGACAATGATAATGAGGAGTTGAAGCGAAGTAAAGCTGTAAGTGTCTCTTATTTGTAATGTTGAATTTCTATTCTAGAATTGTTATCTATGCTTCTCATGTATCTTCCCAATATTATTTGTCAGCTTGGTGCAAGGTTTTCATATGGCTTAATGCTTTGATTTTGCAATATCATATATACTTACAAACCCATCATTACCATTTGGTAAACTTCATTTATGATTTTGCACTCGCTAAGGGCCCATTGTTATTGCTTTGTTTCAAAAAAACCTAGCAGAAAATGAACTAGAATGCACAATATATATGAACCATTTTTTTAAATTGTTTGTAAAATCTTTAGATATTTCGGCAGCAATATTTTATTGCTTTCAAAATTTGAAAATAAAATCAAGGACTAGCATACGTTTTGTGCAAATATGCTATATTCAACGTCAATCTGCATGTGGTATTTTACTGATTTGTACAGAAACAAAATACTATGGCAACAATGATACCAAACGGGCCCAAGATGCTAAGATTTCATTTGCCTGCTTATCCTGCATGTTGATCTTGTCTGCATCTCATTTCTTATAAAGTGGTATCTCAGCTAATAAAAGCTTTTTCATGGCAGCATGAGGGGCAGCAGCTCATGGTGGTGGTGGCAGAGGACGGGGCGGGGACGTGGGAGAGGACGTGGTGCCCGAGGTGCTCGTGGTGCTGATAAGGATGGGGCTCATTATGATAAATATGAAGATGACCCTGGCTCCTCTCCTCAACACAGTGACAGACCACCTCATATGAAATCTGAAATAGTGGATGACGGCATAAGTGCAAGAGAATCAAAGGAAACCACAGTTAGCTGTAGTAATGCAGGTGCTGCCATCCGGAACTTTGACTTGAATCTGGATTTGGATGAGAATGGAGACACACCTACAGCTGCAGCGACGGCCACAGATACCATCAAAGCAACAGCCACAGCCGCATCCTCTGAGACAAATCATGAAATGAAGCATGATGAGTACCCAGGCTGGTCTCTGTCTGATATGGACAAAATGGCCATTGATCCTATTCAGTTTGCATTATCAAACCGAAGATTAGATGAAGAGGAAGAGGATTATGATAATGAAGATGGTTAATCAGCATATATATCTTACCTTCCAACAGATTTATAGGTAGATCTGACATCTAATGTAGATGAGGCAGCTGCCCTCCCTCCTCTTGAGACATACTCCTTAAGGGCTCAGGGAATGGGATGAATGATGTATAAAGTACAAATGCACATTGGGGTGGAAGTGTTAAAACTGTGTTAGCATGTTTTAGTAACTAATTGTCACAGTAACAGTTCATTTGACTTGGATGTTCTGATCCTCATGCTTCATTGGGGCGTTGCAAAAACCCTATCGACATGAGCAGACTGCTATGAAAGCAGCAGGTAAACTAGTCAGTTTGGGTTGGAGTGCAGATCTTGTGGGACCGATTTTGTTGGAATTAATTTAGGTTGGGCCTCTTGCTGTCTTGATTGTTGAAGGTGCAACTAGGTTGTGGTTAGGTTGCTTTACATTTGTTGGTCTGATGAACTCTTTATTTGTTTATTTATTTATTTATCTATTTATTTTGTGGTGGAGAATATGCCTTTTAATGTATGTGATGCTAAAGGGGTGGACTTTACCATGCTACTGCTGCAGCCCAGCTGGTAAAACGGCTCTTCGAGAGGTAAAAGTTTTCTCAGATATACTTCATGGTTCTGGAGAGATCTTTAGTGGTGCTTATATAGGGACCACAAAGCCCTTCATTCACAACTCGGCCTTCATACCTATCAAGAGTTGGCCTATCTATACAAACATGGATAATATTCACTCTGTTCAGAAAGTTTCAGACTTTATCTATCCTGATCATATATGGAAAAAGGATCTTTTGGCTGCTGTTTTTCTACTGATACGATGAATCAGATAACAAGCATTTCTATAGTGTATGGTCTCTGGTCTGATCAGTTTTTTTGTCCCATACTATCTCTTCCTCTCCTTCCCTGCGAGATTTTCATTCTTTGGTTGCTCCCTCTCTGCAGGAAAACATTAACATGGATTTTATCTGGGTTTGGAGGCTGCAACTTTCTGATGGAAACTCCTTAAGATGTGCTTATTATGTAAGAGTTTATTAGTTCAAAGAGGAGTTCTTCCATCTTCTGATTTATTTGTGACCTCTGTTATCTCCATGAGGATTGCACCTATTTAATCACCTCTTGCTCCTTTGCGATGGCTTGTTGGCAACTGATTGGCAGTAGATGGGTATTGTTTTTGTCCAGAAACTTTACAAAGCCTCTTCGACTTTATGGTAGATGTCAGAGTGGTTGAGGGTCTGAAAATTCTTTTGGCACCTATTTAATCACCCTTGCTCCTTTGCGATGGCTTGTTGGCAACTGATTGGCAGTAGATGGGGTATTGTTTTTGTCCAGAAACTTTACAAAGCCTCTTCGACTTTATGGTAGATGTCAGAGTGGTTGAGGGTCTGAAAATTCTTTTGGCATATGTGCCTTGGCTTCTTGGGGTTGCTCGCAATGAAAGAGTTTCCAATATAAAGCTAATACTTCTTCCATATTATTAGGATTGTATCTAACATGTTCTTAACCACCCTTGAAAGCAGCCTTCCTTCTAAGGCGTTGGGTAGCCATTCGCATCCTTTTTACGCTCCGAAGGATATCTTAATGGCTTGGCATCCTCCTCCTTTTGGAGTATTGAGGGTTAATTTCGATGCTTCTGTTCATACTGATCAGGCTGCTGCTGGTTCCTTATAAGAGATTATAAAGGTAAGCTTTTAAGAGCTGGTGGAAAGTGTTTAATCCCATCCTCTATGCCTCATGTGGAGCTTAATGCAGCGTGGTTGGGCCTTTACGCTGCTGTTATTGAACTTCAAGCCCAAAGAATTTGGTTGGAAGGGGACTCATATACTGTTATCAATTGGATTTCTAAATTTAGCAATGATTCATATACCAAATCTCCTCTTCTCAAAGACATTATGCAGTGGAAGAAAACTAGAGTTTTCTATGCCTCTCATATTTTTAGAGAAGGCAACCAAGTGGCTGATCATTCGGCAAATTGTGCTCTAAATGGTGATTTTTATTATATTCAACAGTCTGTTCTTAGTTCTCAACTTGTTAATCTATTGTAGGCTTATAGTAGATTTACTGTTTTCTTGAGGTGCAAAAATAGAACTTGATCTACCGATCAATATTTATAACCACCAAAAGCTAAACTTATTAGTTGGCGTGTTCGGGTGTGTATCAGATGCTTACTTTGTTGTCCTTCTGGACCATTGCTCCTGGGTATTGGTTTCTAAGGCTTGGCCTACTGACATGCTTTACTGTTGCATCTATCATTGGAATGAGGGCAATGCTTGTCCTAACCTGCTGAAAAATGCCAGCTGCTTTAGAGTCACTGGTACTCAGCTGCGTGCCAGTTCCCTCTGGAGAAATTTTTTACAGGTCTACTTTGAGGGTCCAATTCATCTAAATCAAACACCCTGATGGCCTGTTGGCTGCTAACTTTATCATTCCTGGGTTAATTCTATTATGCTTATTTATGATAAAGCTCCAAGGAAGAGGAGATCTCCAGATGCATATCCACATTCACAATTCAATTCTTTACAATCCATGGACTTTGAATATCTATAAGGGCTGTTTCATTTGGTGATGCTTCTTTATTTGCAATCCATATTACCTGTTTGCCAGATGTTCCGTTTAAACATTTCTGCTGCCTTTGGTTATGGACAATGCATCTATGTGGTGTCTCTTCCATTATCATTCTCACTCAGGTATTAGCTAATGGATGCTGTGGTATTATGCTTTCTTTGGTGTCACCTGATGTTGTAGCCTTACTTCTCTTATCTACTGCTGATCTGGGTACTACACTCCCATCCACCCTTGTTGCTGCCAAGGTTTGGATCTGCTGATGGCAGGGAGTTCTCTTTTGGACAGGCGGTATCCAAGGTTAAACAATCCTTTCTAATCCTCCGGTTGCATCTTTTATGTTGTACAATATTTACTTTGCTCACTTGGGCGCCTGTCTTTTTGCTTAGCATGCAAATCCCATACTCCACACTGTGATTGTTATCCTTTTGTTTCCTTGGTTACTGTCTGTATCACTGTTACTTGTTTTGGCATTGTATATGGTCTTCTTTATATTTTTGTAAAGACTCTTGTTTCTTTCCTAGCGAATAGCCTCCGGCTCCTTTCTATTACAAAAATAAATAAAATAAAAAATAAAAAGCACGCCCACTACGACTTCGGTCTTGTACAATGAATATTTATTTCATTTCTATCAAAGCAAGAAATTTATGGCATGCAGGTTTCCTAATTTTATTTCTATGGGTTTCAGGTCTGGCTGCTAAGATACACTTGTAATTTGATAACTCAAATTATTTGATTGTCATTTGCCCTCTTGTTTACACCACATCTAGAACGACGGCCGTGATCTAAATGTCGATTCAATAAGAGAGGAGCAATTGAAACAATTAGGATGTAGGCTGTGTATATATCGTAGATCGAGGAAGATGAGAGCTATCAACCTAGTGCAAGGGAGGTGAAACAATTAGGATGTAGGCTGTGTATATATCGTAGATCGAGGAAGATGAGAGCTATCAACCTAGTGCAAGGGAGGTGATTGTTATACATGGTAGGCCACTTGGTATAAATCACTCAGTAGTTATATTACTATCCATAACATGGGAGAGTAGAATAGTTATACTTATCTTACCACTATTTATATTATTATTTAGAATATGAGAGTAGTACAATCACTCAGACTATAAAAATAGTACGGGAATGATAAAAATGGTCTAGGTAGTGTAAACCAGCAAGAACAAATATTAAGCAGTGACACCAACCCTAGTAGCTGATGCGCGTCA
>KE504930.1:454038-486710 GCA_000441515.1 Elaeis oleifera
GGGTATTCCAGAGCCAGAGGTAAATAATGTAGGTACTCAGAAAAAACTTGTGTATAATTATTGTAGTAACCATCCAAAAGGAAGTACTGTATATCAGTATAAAGTATAAACTGAAGAGCATCATGCAAAAGGGGAAGACCTGCATTGTTCGTAATCCATATTGTAATAACCAGCTGCTATAATCCATGGATGAGTTGAGTGGGTTGAATAGACAACACTGAAGGTAATTAACATAATCTGGCAGCCGGCAACAGAACTCATAATAATGAGTATGTTGATATGAACGTGGGACATCTTGCACTATGTGAGAGCAACAGTGAAGTAGGCTTGAATTAAATTTAGGACCATGGAGGCATCAAGGTATTTGTGAGAATATGCTTCCAAAGTTTCATCTGTTGAAGAGGTATGTAGCAGCCCAATAAAGCAAATATATGTAGACAAAAACACAAAAGCAGAATAGCATTAAATTTAAAAAAGGATGCACTCTTGAGAATGAATTATGGAACAGGAATTTGAACCCTTGAACATATAGGAGCCGATGTCTTCATGGCTGCTTTCATAGAGTATCAGATAACAGAACTATTGCTGTGTTGTTAATAGTAAAGTAGTAAGAATGACGACACCATAAAACTGCAATCCAAATATGTGGGTGCCTATGAGAACGAAGCTGGTGCCAAGCACAGCCACCCATATGTTCCAACCGAACCATTTATATCAGCATGTAGGAGACATTAAGATGTACCTGCTGCCAACATAGGAAGGCAACACCAATGCATGTATGAACAATAGGATCATGCTACACCAGTAATTGGAATAAATATTTGGCCAAGAAGTAGTTATTATCTGCAAGATAAAAATAGAGAAAACAGTTAGATATAACCCACCTCTTTCCCTTCAATTTTCTTTTCTCTTTAAACTTTGTTTCTTCTTTTTGTCCATTTTTCCTTTCTTCTTTTTTTTTAATTTTTCATTTTAATTTTTCCTTTTTTTTTCTTTTTTCCCTCATTGAAAAATACCCCTTTTGATTGGCCCTAAAATATGAAGTCATTTTTTTTTAACAAATGGACTAAAGAATGCTGACGTAATGTAATATATAAATAATATAATATAAAACTATTCTCAAAAAAATATAATTAAAAATTAGAATAATTAAAATGTATGTGTTGGCAGGCATATATGGTTTCAATTTTTTTAGAAAAAAAAATACAACCATTTCTTTTTATTAAAAATATTAAATAACATAATACAATACAACGTTAAACAGCAAGCTAGCCAATCGTTTCATCTTCATCGAAAAGTATAAGAACAATCTAATATATATATATATATATATATAAATAAAATTAAAAAAATATGTTAGCATGTTAAGTTATTTACGTAAGCATCAACTTACTATCTATGAATATCATGTGGATCAAAAAAAAATATAAATATTATTAAATTAAATAAAAAATATTATAATATTAAATAACTGAATTGAAATCCATGTACATAAATTAGATGATATAATTAAAGCATGATATTATTAAAGCATGATATTATTATATTTTTATAATTAAAATTTATTTATATATATAATTAAAAATATGTATTGATATCAATAATTTAGATGAATATTATTTTATCATATTAATTTATTAATTTAATAATAATTAATTTAAAAATAATTAATAATATGATCTTAGAATCCGCACAAAACGTGGGCTCAAAACTAGTATAATGTAAGGCAGTAGATGTGTACAGCATAAAAATTAGGAGGGAAAGACTTTTTCATCTGGCACTTAAATATGATGTAAACTTCGAGGTAGTAATCCAGTACATATGCTTTCATTCGTTCACAAAGAATAAATAACATAAAATTAAATAATCACTGTGCGTTTGCCGGGAGTCGAACCCGGATCTATTGCTTGGAAGGCAATTATCCTAACCGTTGGACTACAAACGCTATGGATGGGGTTGCCCTTCCATTGGATAAAACATCACTGATAATTCCGCTGTTTTTGTCAAAATTTTGAAGTTGATAAATACCTGAACAGGCCACACCTTTCCAGAATGGAAATGGAATTATGTATGAGTATTCGAGCTAGAATTCGGAGCACCAACTCCAACTTTTACGTGCTCGTGGTTCCTTCATCATTGCACAGACACTTAAACTACCTTCCGCTTATTACTACGGTGGCCCTGGCCTGTAGAAGATAGGTACATGTCTATTTTTTAGTTGGCTGTTAGCCATATCCCTTCTATTCACCTTCAAAAATATTAATGGTGGTCCCAAGTACAGTGTTTGCCTTTCCATTCATTTTCCTTTCAGAAATGGTTACACAAAGTAAGAAATTTAGCAACCTTCTTGCATTAAGTATCATTTCCTAGAGTGATAAGCAATGAAAACTTTGCATATGCCAAATGTGTAATAATTTATTTTGTTGCAGCCAATCTCCTGTTGCGCCGTCGTTGGTGAAGAATACCTGCCAGACAAAATCCTTACGGACTGAAATTATGTCCGATGGGGACCTCCGATGCTTAAATCAGAGAAGAGGTTGGTGAATAGCAGATAAAAAAATTGAAATGACAGAGTCTTCATCCAGAATTGTCTTAGTCATGCTGTTCATTTACCTCTTTTTATAAATGATTTTGATGTAACCATCGAGCACGTGGTCCCACTTTTTATGGTGCTGAATTATCGGGCTATAATCATGAAGTTAATGGATTGTTATTCCCACTAATGACCGTGATACGTAGTCGATAACCATTCATAATGGTTAGGGTGTGCTGAGAAAATAGACCGATTATATGTCGGTAATAGTGATAAGTCGGTGGTCTTGAAGATCCGAATGAGCATAGGTCGGTGACTCTAATATGTCGATGGTCTTCGATCGGAGGTTAACTGAGTTATCCGTTATTGATTGATAATAGCTAACTGTCGATCGATCAACCGATTGTGAGTCGGCGTAATATGTTCATTCGATCGATGTAGAGTCGGAGTAGGAAGTCGGTTGTATTGTCCCAACAGTTGTCCCCCACTATCAAATCCAAAGTGGTCCGACGTGTATATTATCACGTGGTCTGTCACGTTGGATGAAAGGAGTCGTCATGTGTTACCTTGAGTCCCGACTCAGCTGCTGTCCTTTATGAGTTTTTGAAATACGAAAGATCTTCGATCGTTCTGCTGTTTTGATAGCTGTGAAATCATTATTAGATTGTCATTTTGAAAGGATAATTCGACATCGAACGTTGTTTCAGAAAGATAATTTGGTACCGGATGATATGATTCTGACTAGTAGATCTTAGCCACGTATCCAAACATCATTGGGTCGGAGCTGTTCATGCGGATAACGGTGAGGTGGCACGATCAGGAGCAGGTGCATCAAACCGTCCGATCAATGGTCGGTCCAGATATTGCCACGTGTCATCATCTGATGAGATTCAGATTTGATCGATTTCATTTGGACCGTTGAAGGATCTTATATATATAGAGTCACTTTCAGTCAAACTTTTATTTTGCATTTTGTCACCATCCTCTGCTGCCGAAGGTTCTGCCGAAAGATTGCCCCAGTACCAGAGAGCTCTAGGGTCTCTTCTCCGCCTTTTTTTGGCTTTTAGGTCAAATTTCTCATCTTTTTCTTGAGTCTGTCTCTCTTTTTGAGTTTTCATTTTAGGATTTTCTCTACTTTTTCATCTTCATGGCTAGAGCTTCTTCTCGGGATAGTCGGTCGGAAAATCCGACCGACGACTCTCCTTCGGGTCTGAAAGTGGAGGCTTCTTCTCTATCTAGACCTAATATTGAACGGCTCCGGGAGCAATATCGTATCCCGAAGCAGTATCAGCTCTTCACTCCTAGCTCCGATGGTCGGGTGAATTTTTCTCCTCTGGATCAGGTTGCCTTCTATGTTGAAGATCTTCAGACCGATCTTCGGTTCTCGATTCTAGAGTTTTATCTGGAATCTTTTCAATTACTACGGTCTTTGTCCTGCTCAGCTGGCAGCGAACTCAGTCCGACTGATAATTAGCTTTACTTTGCTGTGTCGGCTCATACCGATTGAACCTCATTTTCTTTTTTTCGAACTTTTTTGTTCTTTGACCTCATCCTAAGGTCAAGGATTGGTAGTTTTTCAATCTGAGAAAAGACCTTTCTTTCATCACCGATCTTCCATCGTCCATTCATGGATGGAAGAATTAATTCTTTTTTCTCTTTTCCTCTTCCTTGTGGCTTTCCTTCATACTGGGGTGATCCAAGGACCGGCCCCAACGAGAATAGTCGAGTGGAGGTCAATGATCGAAAAGATTTCCACCGACTGAAGGACATGGCAGTTCCATCGCAAAGAGAGCTGATGATCGAACAAGCTCTCTACGATGCCAGACTTAGTTCGGTCACCTCCTTAAGTATAGCATAGTTGACCACTTTCATTTTTACTTTGTTTGTTTTTGAATTGTATTGACTTTTTTGTTCTGATTGTAGCTATGCAGCCGAGGACACGAGTATCGGCTGCAGATATTCGTCAGCATACCGTCAAAAAAAGACAGCATCTGAAGCTGAACCCTCCTGACCATCGAAGAAGGGTCGGACAATTGTTTCATCTGTGCCGGCGAGAGAATCCAACGTACCGTCGGCGTCAGTTCTTGAGCCGATTTTGGCATTGTCGGCCCAACAACGCTCCCTAAGGTACCATCTGTTGAAGATGGGGCGGCAGGTGAAGATGGGGCTACAGCAATACCGTCGGCAGCTCCACCAGCAGAAGTTCAGACCGTGGTGGAAGTCGCGGTCGAGCCTGAACAATCTACGACTGCGCCAGTCGTTCCTCCAGCAGAACTCTCTCGGGCGCAGTCGAGCTCCAACTTCCCTGCGTACTCAAGTGCGGGGTTGCCGACCAGGGATCGGGGGAAGGCTCCAACAACTTCGACCGATGACGGGTCGACTGAAGGCCTTCCGACACTCGTCGACATCCGAATATCCGAGGGTGAGTCGGTCTTGACCAATCTAGCATCAGCAAGGAGGCTCATCGAAGCTGCCCTTCTCCGGACTGATCGGGAGAATAGGAAGAACCGGACCATCGTTGAGATGTTTTCCTCCTTCTACCCGATGATACTTGGGGTAAGTTCTTCAACATATTATTATTATTATTATTATTATTATTAGATTTGACTTGATTCATCTTTTGCTTTCAATGGGCATATGACATGCATGACCTGGAGATCGGCTATCAAAAAATTGCCAACTTTCGTCGGTCATGGATGGACAAAGTGGTGGCTGCCAATGTCGAGAAGACGGCTGCCCTTGAACAATTCCGATGGTAACTGAGCGAGAGGCAAAGCTTCGAGAAGAAGTCTCCGGTTTGATCGTCATTCTAGAATCTTCTAGAGCTGAACTTGAGTCGGCTCACCAGAGTATCTTGTCTCTTGAGTTGCAGATTAAGAGCATGAAATACTCCATCTATTGGCTTCAACGAGAAAGGGATGGGTGCATTGATGAACTCGAAGCCGAATGTGGAAGACATCGGGTCATCATAGAAAGGTTGGCACTGGCCGATGATGAGTCGGCTTCCGCAAGAGTTGACGTAGAGCTGGCGAGAGCGAAAATAGAGTTGGCAAAGGAAGCTCTGAATCAAGCCATCGAGAACTTCAAGAACTCAAAGGAGTTCAAGGAAGAAATCCTCGAAGGCAGGTTCGTCTCTTATTACGTCGGGTACGAGGACGGTCGGATGTGATTGAAAAGTTGTATCCGAATCTGAACTTGAGCAGCATCATCCCTCCTATCTCGAAAGATGGAGCTGTTGAAGAAGAAGCTGCATCGACTGAAGACGTTGCACCGAACGCAACAGAAAATGTTCCAATCATCGATGCTGCACTGGAGCAAGGAGACGGAGATGATGACTGATGATCGGTGTAGTGTTTTCATTTTTTTTGTAATCAAAAATTTTTATAATCAGACTTCGGTCCAATTTTGTAATCTTCTTTTCAATGAATGAATTTTTTTTTAAGTATAGATTCTCTTTCTTTGTGTCTCTGCAATATCGTAGAATTATTATTTGACTATCGAATATCGATCGACAAGTCGAACATTCAGTAGTACTTGTAGAATTCATCCGTTAGTCGAATATTAATAGACATACTTTATCTTTTAGGTATTTGGATAAACGGTGATAAGCCAAATATCCTTCGACCGACTGTAGTCAGTTTCGTACATCTAGTTATTTGATAATCGATGGCAAACCAAATATCCTTCAATCGATCGTAGTTAAGTTGGTATAATTTCAATCCGATGCGGATCGTATTGGCATAATATTTTGCTTAGTTAAAACTAAGTCGGCACAATAGTCATTCGACTAGAGTCGACTTTTACAGTGAAAAATCAAGACATAGTCGGTACCGAGATACAGTTGGTATATCAACTTTTACAGTGAAAGCCTGTATATAGTCGATGTGTCAGTTTTTACAGTAGAAAATCAAAATATAGTCAATAAGAACTGACCGTCCATCTATCGATTGACTATCACTTTGTAGTTGGCCGATACTTTTGTGAAACTCTTGTGATTCTGAAATCCAATATTTCATTCTGAATACTGTATATATGAATAACTTTATTGATAATATATTTTTAGGTTGTCAGTATTTCACGTTCGAAGAATAGCTGCTCCTTCAAGGGTTTCTAGCCGATATGCACTCGGTCTGAATGTCTCGATTATTCTGTAAGGTCCTTTCCAATTCGGAGATAATTTTTTCTGATCTAGAGGTCTTGAAACTTCTGCTTTTCTTAGGACCAGGTCTTTTGGATGGAAGACCTTCGGCTTAACTTTTGCATTATAATACCGGACTACTCTTTGCCGATATGCTGCCATCCAAACTTGAGCTTGTTGTCGGACTTTTGGAAGTAGATCTAGATCGGCTCTCTGACATTTTGAATTACTCGGCTCATTGTATTGTTCTACCCTTGTTGATGGTAATTCGATCTCAAGTGAGATCATCGCTTCTGTTCCATAGGCCAAATTAAATGACGATTCTCCTATTGGTATACGAGGAGTCATTTGGTATACCTATAAGATCGGATATAGTTCTTCTACCCATAGATCTTTAGCTTCATTCAGTCTAATTTTGAGTCCATACAGAATTGTTTGATTTGTCACTTTCACCTCTCCGTTGGATTGTGGATGACCGATTGATGTGAGTTTATGCATAATATAAAATTTTGCATAGAACTCTTTGAAATTTTGATTGTCGAATTATCGATTATTGTCAGTGATGATGGTGTGTGGTAGATCGAATCTGCATATGATTGATTTCTAAATGAAGTCTTCCATCTTACTCTCAGTGATTTATGCCAGAGGTTCAGCTTTCACCCACTTGATAAGTAATCGATGGCGACCACTATGAACTTTCTCTGACCAGATGTCGGAGGGAAAGGATCAAGTATGTCAATTTTTATTGTGCGAAGGGTCATGGTGCCACATTTGATATCAGCTGACTAACTAGTTGGTGTTGTATATTTGCATATTTCTGACATAGTTCACACCTTCGGACAAATTCAGCTGTATTTTCTTCACGGTGGGCCAGTAATATCCTTATCGTAAGATCTTGTAAGCTAAAGATTTGTCCTCCAAGTGATTTTCATAAATCTCTTCGTGAACTTCTCTGAGTGTATAGTTAGCATCTGTCGGTCCCAAACACTTCAGTAAAGGAAGAGAGAACGACCTCTTATATAGTATACCATTCATCAAAATGTATTGTGAGGTCGTTCATTTGAGTCGTTTGGCTTTTGAGGGATCCGTAGGGAGAGTTCTATTAGTCAAGTACTGGATAATTGGATCCATCCAGCTTGATTCATCGATGATTTGTAGCACTTCTTCGACTTTATCAATATTCGACTGTTCAAGGCATTCGACGAATGTCTGACCCAACGAGTTGAAAGAAGCGGTTGCGAGTCGTGAAAGTGCATCGGTTCGAGTATTTTCTGTCTTTGAGATGTGAAAGATCTCAAAATATTTTAGAATTGATGTAAGATCTTTCACCTTCTGAAAATACTTCATCATAATGGGATCGCGGGCTTCGAACTCACCTTAACCTATCCAGCAATCAATTGTGAGTTAGTGATGACCTTCAGACTGTCGATATCAAGCTTCTTGATAATTTTTAAGCTGGCTAAGAGTACTTTATATTCGACTTCGTTATTCGAAGCTTTAAAGTTGAATTGAAGGGCATATTCAGTAATAACTCCTTTGGAATTGGTGAGGATGAGATCGGCTCTGCTGCTTTGTGCTTTAGATGCTCCATCAATATGTAACACCCATGCCAACATTGAGTTAGATTCGAGAGTCGTGATCTGCTTTATTTTATCATTAGCTTCATCTTCAGAATTATTATTAGGTATTGTACACTCGGCGATGAAGTCAGCCAAAATTTGTGCCTTTATTGATGGACGTGGGAGATATTGTACATCAAATTCGTCAAGTTTATTGTCCACTTTGTCATTCGACCCGATGTATCAGATCGATGTAAGATTGCCTTCAACGGCTGATATGTCAAGATGACAATAGGGTGTGCTTGAAAGTATGGATGAAGTCGTTATGATGATATGATTAGAGCGTAGATCATTTTCTCCGCTCTTGAATATCTCACTTCAGCATTGTGAAGCACCTTGCTAGTGTAGTAGATTGGTTGTTGAATTTGATTTTTATCCTCTTGGATAAGCACCGAACTAATTGCCTCCATCGATGTCGCCAAGCAGAGATACAAAATTTCTCTGACCTTGGTTTTGTAAGTAGTGGTGGAGATGCAAGGTATCTTTTCAAATCCTCAAAGGACTGTGGCACTCGTCTGACCATGAGAAGAGAAGTCTTTTGCTCGTTTCAAGGTTTTGAAAAAGGGCAAGCATCTTTCTGTCGATCTTGAGATGAATCAGCTGAGTGCAGCGATCCTTTCATTGAGCTGATGTATCTCTTTCTTGAAACTAGGATGTTTCATGTTGACGATAGCCTTTATTTTCTCGAGATTGACCTCAATTCCTTGCTGTGACAAAAAAAATTCGAGAAACTTTCCAGAAGTTACTCCGAATGCACACTCTATCGGATTCAACTTTATCTGATATCGTCGAAATGTGCTGAAGGCTTCTTCCAGATCCCGGACATGATCAATAGTTCAAGGGCTTTTCACCAGCATGTCGTTTACATAAACTTTCATATTTCGCCCGATCTGTACCTTGAAGATTTTGTTGACTAGCCGTTGATAAGTTGCACCGATATTTTTTAAATCAAAAGGCATTACTTTATAATAATAGATGCCTTTGTCGGTTACTAAGGCTGTGTGTTTCTCATCTTCGAGTGTCATCCGAATCTGATTGTAGTCTGCAAAGGCATCCTTGAAGCTTAAGAATCGATACCTCGAAGTTGTATCAACTAGTTGATCAATCTTTGATAAAAAAATTATCCTTCGGACGAGCTTTATTAAATTTGTATAGTCGATGCAGATTCTTCATTTCTCATTGACCTTTTTCACCATCACTACATTGGCGAGCCAATCAGGATAAGTAGCTTCTCTGATGAAGCCAGCTGCGAGGAGCTTGTCGACCTCTTCATCGATGAACTTCTGCCTTCTAGGAGCAAAAGCCTTTTCTTTTGTCTCACTGGCTTAACCTTTGGGTCAATGTTTAACCGATGAGTTATTACCTCCGGAGGAATGTTTGGCATATTGGTAGCCGACTAAGTAAAATATCGGTATTTGCTCTGAGTAAATTTATTAGCTGCTGTCGCTCCGGATCAGACAACTGCGATCTAATTTGGACCATCTTCTCGGGATCTTCTTCTTTTAGTGGGCTGAAACCAGTTGTTCGGTTGGTTCACCCTCTCTTCATTTTTTTTGGTCCAATTTATCGACGGACAAAGAGTTTTCAGGTTGATTATTTTATATGAAAATTAGGAAGCAGCGTCGGGCAAGTTGTTGATCTCCGTGCATCTCTCTAACTCCATTTTTTATCGAGAATCGGATTAGTAGATGATAAGTTGAGACTACTGCTCTCAGGGCATTAAGTCCAAATCACCCGAGTATGGCATTATAAGTCGAGGAAACTTGGACAACCGTGAATATCACGAGAATAGTACTCTATTGTGATTCAGCTTCTACGGTTAATGAGAGAGTGATTTCTCCTTCCATAGTAACTGCACCCTAGTGAAGCCGACCAATGGCATTGAGACTCTTCTGAGTCGATCAGTCGGTAGTCGTATTCTAGAGAAAGTCGAGAAAATAAACATCCGTCGAGCTTTCATTATCCACTAAAATTTTTTTATATCATAATTAGCTATCATTGTCGAGACAACGACAGCATCATCATAGGGAGTTTGAATTTTCTGAACATCTTCTTCCAAAAAAGTTATTACATTATCGAGTCGTTGTTTCTTTGCCGACTCTTCTTCGAAAGTTGCCCCTCAATTCTTCTGTCACCCGAAGATCATGTTGATTACTTCCGTCATTGATCGATTGTTGAGTGTCTCCTCAGCTTGCGGCTGAGGTTGTTGGTCGATGGGAGGTTGAGTCGAACGATCACATCAAAATTTTTCGAGGTAGCCTCGTCGAATTAAGACTTCTATCTCGTCCCTGAACTAGATACAGTGCTTGATATCGTGATCACGATGGAACCGACAGTAATTCTTCCTGTCTTGACTCCTCGATGGTGCTTTATTGGTGGAGGTGTCGTAAGTACTCCTCTCCTTCAATCTCCATCAAAATCTATGCACGGAGAGCAGAGAGAGGAGTGTATGAGTCATACCTGCCATAGTTGTTTGACTTTGGACTCTATCATCGAGGTGAAGCTCGCTTGTTGACAGTCGGCCTACTTGATTCGGTCGGAGCTTCATTTTTTTTATTTTTCTTCTGACCTTTTTCATCTGTCTGGCGTCGGTTAGGAGTAGCTTCATTCATGCGAATGTACTTGTATGCGCGCTTCAGAAGTTCAGCATAAGTCCGAGGGAGAGTCTTGTCTAAAGAGTAGGTGAATCTCGATCCCCTCAGACTCCTCTTCATGGCCTATATAGCCATATTTTCATTGAGGTCGCTGACCTCAAGTGTGGCTGCATTAAATGAGCCACAAAGTTCCTTAACGTCTTTGTCTCACCTTGCTTGATTGAGAAGAAACTGTCGGATATTCATGGCAGCTTTCGGCTTGTGCTGAAGTGAGCCATGAAAGAATGCTCTAGCTGCTCGAAAGAGCCGATGCTCCCCAACTAAAACCTGAAAATCAGGCTCGAACAGCCTTCCGAAGAGTTACCGAGAAGCCAATGCATAAGAGGACATCGGTTGCCCTCTGAATCATCATGAGAGCTT
Source organism: Elaeis oleifera (assembly GCA_000441515.1). Taxonomy (NCBI): domain Eukaryota; kingdom Viridiplantae; phylum Streptophyta; class Magnoliopsida; order Arecales; family Arecaceae; genus Elaeis; species Elaeis oleifera. The sequence goes on from KE504930.1 coordinate 465,343, forward strand.
TATAGCTCTCCAGATGGTCGATCGGGTCAGTGAAGCTATCGTATGACTCCATCTGTGGTATCTTGAATCGAAAGAGAATCGGTTCATCCAAGATGCATTGAGAGAGGGGCTGGGCAGTGTGAAAGTCGTAGTCGTTGGAAGACTTTCGATCTTTCACCTGAAGTTGGACAAGTTGACGATTAATTTCTCTGAACATACGTTCATAATCGTCAAGCCGTCGTTATTGAAAAACTCCAGAGGTAGAACCCCCTGAAGAGCTTGAAGGAGAAGCAGAAGGCACCACGGTACTTTTTCCTTCCTGATACTGTGTAGATGGGAAGGAGAGGGAGAACACCGTGAATGATGAGTGGCACGATGGGAGTGCCTAGAACGTGATTGCCCGTCTCGATGGGAGTGTCAAGACGGTCGCCGCTCTGAAGATGAAGAGGGTGAGCATCGTGAAGAATGGTGGCTGTGCCTGGATGGCACTGACTGAGCCACCGACGGCTGCTGCAGCTGGAGGCTTTGAACCACCTCCATCAAAACCTTCATTTGCTGTATGAGTGCAGCAATCTATGCGTCTGTGGTGATCACAGGACGTGAAGAATTGGGCTCTGCCACTGAAGGTGGGAGAGGAACATCTTTCCAACGGGAAGACTGCCTCACGGATCAAGTTGAGTGTTGAGCTCTGATTTTCGGCATGGTGATTATAGTCTCCCCCTATCTGGTGCGCCAATCTGTTGCGGCCAATCTCCTATTGCGTTCGTCACCGGTGAAGAGCACCTACAAGACGAAGTCCTTACAGATCAGAATTGTGTCCGACGGGGACCTCCGATGCTTAAGTCAGAGAGGGAGTTGGTGAACAGCAGATAAAGAAAATTTGAAATGGCAGAGTCTTCGTCCGGAATTGCCTTACTCGTGCTGTTTATTTACCTCTCTTTTACAGATGATTCTGATATAACCGTCGAGCACGTGGTCTCACTTTTTATGGTGCTGAATTATCGGATCATAATTATAGAGTTAATGGGTTGTTATTTTACTAATGACCGTGACACGTAGTCGATAACCATTCATAACGGTTAGGATGTGCTGAGAAGATAGGCCGATTATATATCGATAATAGTGATAAGTCGGTAGCCCTGGAGATCCGAATGAGCATCGGTCGGTGACTCTGATATGCCGATGGTCTTCAATGATCTTCAGTCGGAGGTTAATTGAGTTGTCCGTTGTTAGTTGATAATAGCCGACTGTCGGTCGGTCAACCGATTGTGAGTCAGCGTAATGTGTCCATTCGGCCGATATAAAGTTGGAGTTGGAGGTCGATTGTATTGTCCTAATAATTTTAATTTTAATTTTTTTATGTGAACTCATAAATTGTTTTCTCCCCACTCCTGTGGAAATATTCCATACCAAACTGCTCTACGGGATATCTATTTTCTACAGGAGAGAGATATATAATGATGTACTTGTATGGGATATCTATTTTCTACAGGAAAGAGGTATGCAACGATGCACTAGCAAAACATGCATAGCATCTTCTTTTTCTTGTGATGAGTAAACGAAAGATCACCAATTTTTCTCCCTCTGAATTGTTCCTTGTGCAAGAATACAGGGAAAGCTAATATAAGTCATAATCCTTGATGAGATATGGGACCAATTAGTTTGTAGTTCTGTGGTTTAAATTTGTCTTTTGAGGGTAGGAGGGGTTGTGTTGATAAAGGGACCAAGTGATAGGGATAGAAAACTGCCAAACGAGCAAGCCACAGAGGCCTGTGTTCAGTGATGAGGCTTCGATTTATTGGTAAGAGAGACTAAGTTTGCAGTATAGATAGCTACCTCTTTGCACAAGTAATGTTGCTTCTACGCCACTTTGATTTTCATCCATTAGTTTAACTCCGTAAGTTCTTTAAAGTAGGTCCAGTCAAGATTGATCCAAACTAGGAAGGTTCACATACGTAGACAACGCAAAATACTCATTCATTAACAAGACTACGATAGCATCCTTTGTACCTATCTATTTGTACTCATCTATTAAAAGGAATACCCGATACGTAACATTTTTAAGCCTAATATACTATGGACCGCACGTGACGAGCGATATTAAGCCCGATAAGTATTGTTGATCCTTTTCTCGTCAACTTAAATTTTTGAGTTAAATTGGTTATGCAACAAAATCTTAGTTCAAAGTTTACTTCAACAATGTATATGGTCCTTGAATAGATACCAAAGATATTTTAGGGGTTGTTCTCTGATTCACAGGGATACTGGCATACAATTCTTGCCCCACCCTCCAGTGGCCCATCCCAAGTCTACCAAACACACCACTTGTCTTTAGCTCAAGTTGCACAAGACTCCTACAATGCAAGCTGGACCCAAGTGAATTAATTTGACTACCCTGCAATTTAAGTGCCCCACCACACAAAACTCCAATCCCTTCTTCCACAAGGCCAACACCAGCCACCTACCTTCCTTCACATGTCTTCATGAGCCTAATGATCTCGGAACTAAAATAAGCCAAACCAAACCATTAATGGATGCATAATAGTTTGAATTAAGTGATGGAGTGCGGGAAAAAAAAAAAAGAAGATGTGGCCACGTATTCGTACTATTTTAATTAGTTGTTGGAGGGCTTCTGTCTCGATAAACAACATCGGATACCGTTACTTTGTTTTTTTTTTATAACAGATGAAAGAAACTAGATACCAATACCATGGAGATCCCCAGTCCAATTATTCTACTTGTACTAATTTTTAGTAATGTATTAGGACTCATGGCTCAGCTTCCGTGACACATATTGGTCTTTGTCATGACTTATCCATTTAATATTAAAATATCTTGCTTCGGTGAGAACTGGTCCCTCGCAGATGGCGCCACTACCAAAACAAAAGAGCGTCGCGTTAACTTTGGTCGACAAAATAGTGGGATTGCCCACTAGAGATTTGGCTTTCCAGATGAAGTCCTGCAATATTGATATTAATTTCCATTCTTCTTGCACGATTTAGAAGATTGTAATTTTTGATTTGGGAAATGATGTGGTTAATGATTGTCTTAAATATTAGTTTATTTTCACAATGATGTTTTGGAAACTTTTTTTTATATTTTAATCTAGTTTTTTGTCAGCTTTCATGAGGAGAGAGCCATGTCCAATGGCTTTAAAGCCCAATATCATTTTCTGACATGGTCCATAAAAGTTAGGCACATGTTTTTTTTATTTATTAAAATTTTTAAATAGCAATTTGCTTGCCGACAAGTTACAGTAGCCACAAGCTCCATAAGAATTAATCTTCATCGAGCATTATTTTTTTTCAAAAAATTCTTTAATAGGACATGAACTGGACATGTACCCACCATCTTGACAATTTTGCGTGAATCTATTGACCTCTAAATGTGGTTTAGGTTCGAGCCATGATATATATATTTTTTCTTTGGGTCGTGACAATATGGAGATCTAGTAGGTACTAATGAGTTTGTCTCTTGTACGACTAAAGCATGTATTTTAATACCTTAATGGAAATCAAGTATTTGCCATTGGCATGTCTCTCTTATTATAAAAATTGCTTTAGAGTATACAATTATATACTAATCTTATCGTGTGGCAACACGATCTTTAACCATGCATGAGTAAATCTTGAGTTTCTTACCATACTTTTGAAGACATAACCAAAATTATGCCATTTTTTTTCTGATAGTAAGGTAGAGATCTTTATGAGATACTAACGCCATGTGAAGAGAAAAATTTTGAGGAATAGAATATTATAATTATGATTTTTTTTAATTCTAGTAAAGAATCATAAAATTTTCAAATGAGGTGATCATTACCTTTTCTTAAACTTTGTCCATTGCTTGCTCAAGTGCAAGGATTAGGTGCTGCATCTCTTTCCTCCTATCTCAATATACTAAATTGTCTTCTCAACATATTTTCTTCTTCATTAAATTATTTTATTTTTAATATAAAAATATATTTTTTTGTGTTATTAATTAAGGAAACATTCAAAAGTGCCACTCCTTTTATCCTATAATTGCCCAAGGTAATACAATTTGTACAATCTTTTTTTATATTAAAAAAAGCAGATTTGGTTGTTTGGTCAAAAAAAAATCTACAACAATGGAGGGAAAATGATAAGAAGTATAACCATATCTTAGAAAAATAAAAATAATTTTTTCAAAATAATTTTTTAATTTTTTAAGCAGATGGTTTTTACATACAGCTATAAGTCGATTATATTTTGAGTGTTAGTTGAGTTATCATCATTCGAATAGATAGATACGAGAAGAGTACAAGAATAAAACAGAGGATTCTTGTACCAACCATCTCAAGTACTCTTTTCCATTGTAAATATACTCCTCTTGGCTTTTCCCTAAATTTGATGTTTTGAAACGGAGGCACCAATGAAATGTATCTATTAAAAGTAGATCAAAATTTACTAACATAACTGATTTATCTATCTATAATATATATATATTATTATCAAAAAATAATCTTAACATTTCACTATTTGATAAGATTACATAAAATGGTAATTGTATACTCTTTTCTATTAAGCTAATCTATGCATCTCATTTGCTCGATGACTAGTGAAAAACATCTTAATTGAGTTTATAGTTTGCCAAATTATTAAAAAATTATAATATTTTTAAACACTTATGAAGAATAAGTCGTTTATGTTTTAGCATAAGAGAGGAGGAAAATATGGTTAATTCCAAAGACTTATTGTTACACCTGACTTCAAAGCAACCGAGGGCACAACTTCTAATAAAGTCTACTAAAATTAAAATGGACTCGTGGACTCCTGACATTATAGTCTCCCATATATAAAGTGAAGGGTAACAGAAAAACTTGGGGATTTTTGAGGTGTTGATGGCTGATGGTAAGAGCCGGGCCTTGTGGTTTCCAATTCTTTGTGGATTTGGATCGAAAAGAGAACTTGGACCCCAAAAAAAAAATAATAAATAGAATAAATTCTGTTGATTTAATTACAAAAATTCAGTTTTGAAGTCCATATTGATTATTGCCTTTCATTTGGAATAAATGATGGATAACATATATATTTGGCAAGGAGCATCGCAGCATTTTTTAAAATATACCTCTAAATTTATTTTACATGGTTTAATAAAAAGATGTGAGTTTCTCGCTTAGGGCTCATATGGTTCGATATATCAAATTATGAGATAATTCGATAATTTTAAAATTATATATTTGAAAAAATGATCATGGAGGGAATAAATTTGAGCACATTTGGTTGGTCCAAAAATTATTGCAGAAAACGATATCATAAAATGATTAATATGTTAGGTTGGAAGTAATTTATATGCAATTATTGTCACAATTCAAATAATACCTTTGAATAAGTAATTTAAGTTTTTTTTTTCGCTCTATTTGTTGGCCATTATGGCCCACTTACATAAATGCTATTAAATTAGCTATTTTGAATATTAAACTATATTAATATAAATTAATAAATATTTTAAATTAATTATATATAAAAAAATATATTAATTTATAATAATTTATATTAGATTTATTGATAATTAAATAAGTAATATTTATTAATATATTGATATAATAATAATATATTATATTATTATATATAATAAAGATATTATGACAAATATAGATAAATTTTAGTCACTTATTCAAAAAATAATAATAATAATAAAAAACTGATTCTTTGGCCATTTTCAATGCACAAACAAAATATAAATAAATTATTTTACCATCCAAACAATACCTTGGAAACATTTATCCCTCCAAAGAACGGAAAAGTAAATAAAAAGCAATGCACTTGCCGAGCCTCACGTGACTCGGTCCCCGTCGTCACCCCCCCGTGAAAGAAAACTTGCCTCTCTTTCATTAAAACCTGATCACCACCCACCCGTCGCTGGTTATTACCCAAGCGATCGTTAGATACGCGTCTCAGATTAAAGCCAATTAAAAACCTACCATACCATCATTAGAAAATATCTGCTAGTATGCCATCGCTTCGGGGCCTATTCGATGTATTAGTTGGCAGGATATAAGAAGTAGCAGTACTCATACTCTCCAAGAAGCCACGTGTCCCTTTCAGTGTTGGCCCCACCAGATTTGGTGGTATCCATGTGAGGTGGGTCCCACGTGTAATCGGGGCAAAATTACGTGCCCCGAAAGCTGGATACCTTCAACGTTAGACGCGAGTATTGCGGACTCGGCAATCCCGTATGGAGACCGGACCATTACTTTTCTTACGCATCTCTGACCGTACATCGCATCTCGAGAATCGCAAAACACATGCCACGTATAGGTACAGCGATGCTATTCGGTGGACGTCGCACCGAACCAGCATGTGGCCCGTTAAGTGTCGTACAAACTTTGTTTAATACTCACGTTCGCGCAAAGGCGCCACGCGGAAGCGAGCTTGGTGCAGTGAAGTACCAAATGTGCTATAAGTGGTGCCTTGGAGCGAATCCCCAAGTCTCCACCTCCACCAAACCTTCCCGTCGGTGGTCTTGGCGTCCCAAACTCTTAGATCTGGTGATCTACTCCCCTTCTTCTTTCCATCTCCTCCTCTCCCGATCCAGTCAGGGTTAGGTTAGGGTTTGGATCTCGCCCCGTTTCCCCAATCCGCAGCGATCCAGGGAGAGAGAGCTAGCTCGGCGGCGGTCGGCGGAGGAGGAGGAGGAGGAGAAATGGGACGGGAGGGCGGTGGCGGAGCGATGAGCGAGGGGGTGGTGAAGAAGGTCCTCCTCTCCTACGCCTACGTCGCGATCTGGATCTTCCTCAGCTTCACGGTGATCGTCTACAACAAGTACATCCTCGACCCCAAGATGTACAACTGGCCTTCCCCATCTCCCTGACCATGGTCCACATGTCCTTCTGCTCCGCCCTCGGCTTCCTCCTCGTCCGCGGCCTCCGCGTCGTCGAGCCGCCCGCATCGCCTCCCATGACCCGCGACCTCTACGTCGCCTCCGTCGTCCCCATCGGCGCCCTCTACGCCTTCTCCCTCTGGTTCGCCAACTCCGCCTACATCTACCTCTCCGTCTCCTTCATCCAGATGCTCAAAGCCCTAATGCCCGTCGCCGTCTATTCCATCGGAATCCTCTTCAAAAAGGACACCTTTAAGACCGAAACCCTGCTCAACATGCTCTCCATCTCCTTCGGAGTCGCCATCGCCGCCTACGGCGAGGCCCGCTTCAACTCCTGGGGCGTCATGCTCCAGCTCGCCGCCGTCGCCTTTGAGGCCACCCGCCTCGTGCTCATCCAGATCCTCCTCACCTCCAAAGGCATCTCCTTGAACCCCATCACCTCCCTCTACTACGTCTCTCCCTGCTGCCTCGTCTTCCTCCTCCTCCCCTGGTGCCTCGTCGAGCTTCCCGTCCTCCGCGCCACCTCCTCCTTCCACCCCGACCTCTTTATCTTCGGCACCAACTCCTTGTGCGCCTTCGCGCTCAACCTCGCCGTCTTCCTCCTCGTCGGCAAGACCTCCGCCCTCACCATGAATGTCGCCGGCGTCGTCAAGGACTGGCTCCTCATCACCTTCTCGTGGTCGGTCATTCGGGATACCGTCACCGCCGTCAACCTCATTGGCTACGCCATTGCCTTCCTTGGCGTCGCCTACTACAACCACGTCAAGCTCCAGGCACTCAAGGCCAAGGAGGCTCAGAAGAAGATCGCGCAGGCCGACGAAGAGAACGCCCAGCTCCTCGAGGAAAGGAACGGCGACCGGAAGAATGACTCCCAGGCTTGATATCTCTGCTCTCTCGTCCTCGGTTGGTCTCAATCTCGATCGATCTGATCGGATCTCATTTCTTCTGTAGCCTGATTGTCGCTCTATCTAGGTTACAGAGAGAAGGGAGATTTATTTCTTTAAAAAATTTAGCAAAGGACTTTTTTTTTGTTTTTGGCGTTCACCTTTCGCTTATTTGTCTAATTTCTATGCGGGATGAATCGTGTTGAAGCCTTGAATCTATCTGATCTGTTGCAGTTGGATTCTGATATGTTGTATGTCTAGATCTATTATCTCGATCTCATGGATTCAATGCGGAGGTGGAATTTAGGGTTTAGATGCTGTTATTGCTGTCGGAGAGGAGTTCATGGATTATCATTGAGCTCTATTCGTTAGTCGCATTGTTATTATCTGTCTTTTCTCTTTTATTTCTTCTAATTTATTTGTTGTAGCGATGTAGGAGCTTTCATCTTCCTCTTAGAGGAAACTTGATGTGGTGTTTAATTACTGGTACTGCTATAAATATTTGATGTGATTCTTATTTAGTCGTGTTTGTTTCTAATCCTATTCTTCTATGCGCTTAATGTTGGTCATATTGGAATTTAAGTGGTGGACATAACTGTGGTATTATGTGAATGCTTGTGCCCCATTTACTTCCAATTTGTAATGAAATATTTTGTGACAGTTGCATTTTGTGCTATGCCCTGTTTTGGTGTTTCAAAATGATTAAATTTGAATGATTATGTTACAAATGCTGCATTACTTTGCATGCACTTTGCTTCCACTGGTTACAGATGTGAATGAATCTTTTTCTTCTCTCAGAATTTCAAAAGTTATGTTCTCAGTTAAGAAACCAAATGTATGAGGAATTTAAAAAGTGTTCTTGATGTTATGTTTTGCTTGTTGCATCTGGTAGGTCATTGTCACTCGATTTGTTTAGTCTACTGGCTGTTCTCTTTTCCTTGTTGGCTTTTCTTATTCTTTTCTTTGTTATGTTGTTTCTCTAACATAAAAGATCCAGTACTTCATCTCTTGAAATGTATTGCACAATTTAGATTTTCTATCAATCACGTCTTATTTCACAAAACTTGGTTATGGTTGTTGCATCCATGGTCTAGTGAATTTCCATGATTTTATACAAAGGATCATTGTTTATAGTCTTTAAAATCTCTGTCGTGCATAATTACTTGTCCTAGTTATGTCTCATTTGGTATAAGAAATACAGTGTTCATGCCGTGAAGTTTTTGCATTATATATAGCTTGTAAGAATATTATTAAACATCAAAGCAGTTCCTAGTGAGTAGATATAAATTATCAAGTCCATATGAATAGCTCATCTCAAGATCTGTCATGCATTTGTCATATGCATTATGACTATGTTACAAAATATAAAGATGAGCTGTACTTAAGGTTGTCAAATTGCCTAGGCATTCCTAGGTGTTATTGCCTTTGCCTAGGCCGAATGCATAGGTATCCAGACATGCATCTGGGAAAAAGTTCCTAAAAATAATAAAAATACAATTTCATGTGTGGACTTATTATTGTTTAAAAAAAAAGGCACATCGAGGAACATCATATTGATAAACAATTTGGTTGCCAGCTACTTAAGTCATACAATAATGAAATATTTGATTTAATTCTTTAATTCTACTCATGTTTAATATTAAGTGGCTTGAAGTATTTAAAGCTTCTTAGAAAAGTAACATGTCCAAAGTATCAAAGGAAAATTTTATAGGTGGATACTTCTCTTTTGAAGTAGATATTTTATTATTAAAAGAGAGAATTAGAAAAAAAACAAACACTTTCAACAAATCAATGAACAAGGTGGTTGTTGAGATAGGCAGACGTTAGGTACATGTGCTTATGTGTCAACCTAGTCATTTGGGTGATCACTTGCCTGAAGATTTGGAAAATGTCAGGTATCTGGGTTGTTTAAGCTCCTAAATGGCTTGTGACAACCAAACTATTCTTGCTTGGATATATGTTCTTTGTCCTCTATGGTCTATTCTTATTAAACATATTCTTGTAGAGAATTATTTTGAGTTTCTTTTACCAATTCTTCTAGCTTTCTCCCACCATGAATATGCTTCACACTCTAGTGGACCTACTGGCTCATCTTATGTCCCTATTTTCATATGCTGGATTGAATTTAAAAACTTTGTCTTTGATTTGCCCAGTTTTATACTGTAGATGTGATTTCTCTACTGTACAAACCATTATCTCTTACACCATAATAATATGGAGCTTGAGGAAGCCAAATTTACATGAGCTGTAAAGCAAAACAAATCTTATGGGAGGGTAAGTTATCTCTAGGGAAAGTCATCAATTATGGATGTGTACAAGGGGAACAGGAGGACTTGAGAAAAGATAGGTTGGTTGCATCTAGGGAGATCAGAGTAACATCTTTTAGTGGCAGGGTAATGCCAGGCCTAAAAAGCTAGAATGAGGCTTGGTTATTCTGATGGTGGAGTTAGTGGAACCTGAAAATGATGGCATGTGTGGTGTATATCATTAACTACATATCTGGTTGTTGGAGAGGTGTATGAATGGTCTTAGGTGAAAATGTGCGCAGAAATATTGGTAGTGAAGTCGAAATGTCAAAGAACTTATAATTGTATATGTTAAGAACCGGCGAGGTAAGGTGAGAATGAAGTCTTATTTAAACACATGTAAATCTAGAATGATACCAAAGGCATTGGCAGGCATGCACAGTTTTAAGCATTTAATAACCATCATGCTGCTTAGCTTGAGAGACTGTTGTTTATGGTTACATAAGAAACACTCCCTATGCAGGATAAGAAATATGGGGTGAAGAAAGATGGAAAATATACTTAAAAAAGTTGAATGAAGATTATGCTAGGAATGTTGGATTATGGGAAGAACCATGCGGAGGAGACATGCATATATTTGATTGTCCAATGTGGGAGAGGGTAGAGAAACGACAATGATAGGTGGCGCCCAAGTGCTCAACTTAGAAGTATGTGAAATAATGGAAAGGTTAGTTTGAGTAAGCTGATCTTTTTGGTTAAAAATGTAGTCTTAAAGACAAAAGAATGCTGGATGAATTGTGAAAAAAAGAAAACACTTTGTGGAAAATGCTTAATGTATCATAATAAGTTTGAATCTTTAAACTTCAAATATGCAAAGTAAAACTCAGAGGTGACTGATAATGCTTATGATATGCCAATTGTTTCTCATGCCAAAATGATGAAACACTGAGGCAATTTTCTTATGGAAGCAGTCTATCGATAAATTTAGCATGAAGAGGGAAAATTGCGAGTGATTTATATTGATTTGAATTTGCAGTAGAGTGTTATGTAGAGTGTTATAGTTCATTTAGGCACACCATACGTGCATATTATTAGTTGTGTTGACGTGTAAACCAAACAGTCAGACCTGTGAAACTAACTACTTTTCTAGAATGTTAGTTCCTAGTGGCAATAGGAGCCAGGGGCGGCTCAACATATAGGGTGGCCTAAAGCTAAAAATTGATCGTCGCATTCTTTCATTTTTTTTGCCACCGCTCAGCCATTAGAAGTTCGGAATTCTCCTACCATCGGAAGCCTGGAACTTCGCCGCCATCGAAGACTCTCCTCAAGCATGGAATATTTGCCGTCGGAGATCGGAAGACCCCTCAAGCTAGACTACTATCGTCGGATGGGTCCACATCCTCTCCATCGACGGTAGTGTTGTCAGTGCCTCCGATGGCCTCCTCATTAGTGTCACTCTCGTCCATCTCGAGGCCTCTCTCTGCAAGCTCTTCGACAATCTCACCGCTCGAATTGTCGATTTCTTCACCCGCAGCTCTGACGGGCATCCGCTCTTCTCTGCCACCGCCGTCCTCCGCCTCCTCACCAAGAACCACTCTCAAATCCCGTGAGGTCGTGACTCCCGTCTCGCCGTCTCTAGCGAGAAGACGGCCCTAATATATATTAGGGATGGCGGCTCTCGTCTCTCCATCTCTCAGCTCCCATCTCACTGTCTCGTGATTCTCATCTCACCGTCTCCCATCTCCGACACTATTCATCTTCTCGTGGGTGGATGGCTGGATACAGTGGAGATAGATGGCAAAGGGGCCTGGAGGCCTAAAGCAAACGTTTTGATGGCCTTACCTTTAAGCCGGCTATGATAGGAGCCACAAGTATGTGTAGGTTAAGGTGGCAGCTGGATAAATATCATAGTACATAACTACGAATGCTTTCCATGCTGTAATCAACATAATGTGCATTACAAGGGACCCAAGCTTGGTTGCTATGCTGCTCTATCAATCTTCAATCACCTGCCCTGTGGCAACTTTTTTTCTCAATGGTTGCCCAGAAGACCCTATCCCCAATCTTCTGACAACCTCATCCATCAACAAGGCATATAGTCTGCATTTTTGTTACTTACTAGGCTAAGATACAACCATGGATGTTCATGGTTAATTCATGACCCGTTTATGTGCTGTTTTCCAGCTGAAAAGTTTTAAAATTGCTGTTGCAGAAAAAAGAATAGCTTCTTTTACCCACGCAATCCATCTTGAGGTTTTTCACTATGGATCCGGAGTACCTTAGACATTCCAGTATCATAATAAATAAGTTTCGGATGGTATAAAAGAGGAATTTATCAGTCCATAATCTAAATTGCTTTTGTATTTTTAAAAAAAGTTCACAGACGTTTGTGTCCATCATTTTGCCATATTTGTTGGCAACTCATGAAAAGCTGTTAGTTTCATGTGATGGATTCTTAATGTCTGGTTGGTGCAAAAATTTTAGTAGTTTCTTCCTTCTGTGGTCTACCTGTTCTGCGTGACTTTGAGCTACATTTAGGATATAAATTTTGGCAAAGATTCCAAGGCACGGCACCGACAATTGTGGGTACTAGTTGTGAAGGTGAAAGTGATGTGTATGCTGTTAAGTGCATGAATCATGTTTGCTAATTTGTGCATGATGGATGCGTGATGTTGCTACCTAGCAGTCATGAGTGGATGGATGTTCACATCAGTAAGGACTAAGGTCATGCGATACACCAAAGCTCCAGCATCACGAAATTAGTGGACCCCAAGAGAAATATTTTATGCAGGCAGGATTGTCTCTATTGAATTTGGAGATTATTTTTGAGTAGTACGGGTATTGAACGCTTAACGTGCATGTGGCGACTGTAGACAGGGAGAAGGTGTTCATGAGTTGTGTGGCAGACCCCAAGAAATTGGTCTATTAAACAGTGGATTCTTACAAAAAAAAGAAAAAGGGGGGATAAATATAATCGAATTTGAGAAAAAAACGTTGGTTGACAACTATAGGCTAAATTGAGAGAGGGGGTTGGTCTAACTTGCAAGGCAAGGAATACAGTGGATCAATGTTACATTACCTGATAGGGGATTGGGACATCCGGTTTTACTTTCCCATGAATGTTTTCCTTTTCTCTCCCTTGATTGGGGTTGATCTTGCATTGTTAATGTATCACACTGCAAAGTATTTGGGCACAATAAGACATTTTGGGGCTTGGCGTGGTGCTTTGGAAAGTGATACTTGCTATATGCTTGCTCCCACCTATTTCCAATCCTTTATTTGAAGCATTCACTTCTTTCTTTTGGAAAGTGATAAGAGGAGCACATTACTGAAAAATGAGTGTAAATGTTAATAATTTCTCGAATAATGAGATGATCAGTATTAAACTTTTATCGGTCATTGTTACTACAGGCATCTATTAGTTACTTAATTCCTATAGAATCAATCGTATGCATTGCATATTGCTTGTGGAAAAGCTTTTCTTCTAGAGAATGCCGCATACTTGGCCCTTTCACCCAAAATTATCCTTAGCAATTAATGAACTTGGGCTCCAACTGGTAAGAAGACGCATATTGGTTAACGGCCTGAGATTACTGTTTGGTAGCCTTAGGGTTGATATTTTGAAGTCTATGATAGAAGCAAGTTATGAGAAAAATCCTTGAGATATGGAATTCATCGGAAGAAAGATAAAATGGATTATGATATGCCTTCATTTCAATCTGTTAGAAACGGAAAGTCAAATTTACCAAAAGAAATTTTTCTCTAAGAAATGTCCATCTTGTAAATTTGGGCAACTTTGACATTGTATAATCTTTTGCATGATCCAGTTTTTCTCAAGGCATGCACATAGCACATAAAGTAGATAGAGTTATGCTGCTGCCATTAAATTAACCAGTTACATGGTGAGGCCTACACCGTATGTCAACGCTGCAACTAGATATGAATTACTTAAAGGTTGTTCGGTTGCCTGCATTTCTAAATGCAGCCACAGCGAGAACTGTTGCATTTGTACTTGCAAGTGTGTTGGACTTGCTTGTATTTGGAAGCTGGAATTTCACTAATATTGTCTATTATAATTATACCTATATAATTATTTTAACACTATATCATAACATAATTATAATAATAGTATTAGTATTATTATTATTATATATTATATTAATTATAATATAATGAAAGGTAATGCATTGTAATAAAATATAATATTAAATGATCATTCAATACAGTATATTATATACTCGCCCACTAATCCATTATATTTTTGCTTGTCATGATAAATACTAAAGAAAATACAGCAAAACGTGGGATGTAATGATGAAAAACAATAAAACAAACTAATTGAGGATAAACTAGTTAAAACACAATTTCATTTCTTAAAACCCTGTAATCCATCTTGTTTGTCACTCTTTTATAATCTCCTTTTTCAGTGAATCGAGCAATCTGGACCAGGTGTCTTTCCTTCGCTTTTCAGGCTGCCAATGTTGCACTGTCGAAGGCTACAGCAGGTTCATGATGGCCACTAATATTAATATCTGCATGGTGGATCCATACTGGTGGTCAGCCTTTGAAGAGGCTGAGATGCTAGATCAAGAGTCGATGCTTCCTTCTGATGCGGACTTTGGAGAGGCTGAAAGGGTGGATGAAGTCTTGATACTTTTTGATCAAGACTTTGAAGATGCTGACTCTTAACGCTTTCTTTGGGGCAGGCAGCAAACGTGACATTAAGATCTTTGGTTAACTCACTGGAGACTGGAGAAGATGGGTCAACATCAACATGTGAAGTTCGAGGCCAGGGTGGAGTTGAGCATGATGCATGCTCTCATGAGTTTCGCCAGTTCTGTCTCACCAAGTGGCTGGAGTGGAGCCATCTGTAGGTGGAGATGATTGATTCTCAAATCATATGCCAGTATAGCTATTTTTGTGCTGATATATTGGTACTAATTCTGTAAATTCTTATTGAAATTTATGTGTTTTTATTAACTTATTGTGGATGTTAAATTAGTAAATACTAAAATCAATGCCAAGATGATCAATGTCTCAGATATCACAATTCTTTCAAAGATATTGCAACTTACCATGTAAGCTGAGACGAACCAATATCTCAGACCATTCAAGTATCATCACATCAGGAAATCAAAATGGCTCAGATGATGCTCTTACAAATTTTGAGATCATCAGTAGAGTATGAAACTTGAATTGTGATGTTCAATTTATATATAATTCCCTTGTCAAAACAACATGAATACATCGGATCAACGTTCTCCCCCTTACACTTATTGCAACGAATATTGAATATCTAAAGTAAACCTCAAATCTGTATGAGATGAAGCACCAGCAGTGAGGGAGAGTTCAGTACCAGAGCTGCATTGTTGTTGCAGTGGCCTACCTTAGAAGCCAAGACTGCTGCACCTTGATGACAAACCATTATCATATACATGGAGCAAGTATCAAAGTTTCAAGATACCAGAGTATGAAATGAAGCCCAAAGAGATCCTATCATAATCCTTTCTCAAGTTTCTCGGCAACTATCTCGAGCAGATATAGTTGCAAAATTCCTGGAAAATTACATCAACAAAGTGGGTACGGAAAATAAGTGCAGAAGAAGAACTACTCAACAGATGATGCTACTTCAGAGGATACATCTCTGCTAGAAGATGTTAAGGAACTGGATGCGGTATACCACTGGTTCTCTTGACGGGTGACAAAGCAAGCCTCTGCAGCAAATGATTTAGAGATGCCAAAAGTTTTAGACATGTATTTAGATCAGTTTTGACATGAAAAAGATTAGGACCAAGATAATAGTGCATCGCACAAGAAGTTTGTTTGGCTGTGGTGCTGGAAAATTAGTAATTTTTGAGGAGTGATCTGTGGATGGTGTAGGATAGGTTAAAACCTTGGTGAAAAGGTAGGCATGGTACAGTACCTGATATAAATACATCCTTATAATCATCATCATCATAGACAAAGATGGAGGCTCTGGTGAACCAACACCAACAATGGTGCTTCCACTGCATAAATATCAGTACAACATCAATGATTGGAGCAGGGATGAAAAGAAACTTAATACATAGATATAGGGACTGAGGTTGGGTGACATTCTTGGATCTTAAAACATATATGGCTATGATAATCTAATGTGTATAGTGACATCAAATTTTCCAAAAAGCACACCAACAACCAAGGAGAAGGTTTAGAGCGATGAGCCCATAATGTAAACTTCTGAGCTTGTGAAGTCTACTGTTATTTTGAAGACTATGAAATTGCATCTATTTTCTGCGACCACAACTGCCACACTGATTTCTTAACCCTTTAAGATGAAATCAGAATTTTGAAAGCACAGATGGTGAGAGAGTAATAAGCTCTCTCCTAGGGATTGAAACTGAATATTACATATTGATGCCAAGATACGAGAATGTTTCCAACTGTCATGAGTTATTAGGAAATAGAGGCTTTTAATGTTGGAGAAGAGAAACTGATCCTATATACCAGAAGAGCTAGATTCTTGTAAACTAGGTCCTTCGATGTCATAATCATTATGCAGATGCTTTGGCCACCCCATCTCTCATTAAGGATGCCACTTGGTTGGCATAATAAACATACATGACACAAAACTGGTAAATTCTGCTACTAAAATTTAAAAGAAGGTATATGTATGAAAATGTATACATGTGCATACTTCGCAATGAGAAACACATGCATATTTTATGACATCAATAGATTGATTTCATATAATTGAAATATGAATATGGAAGCTAGCAGGGTAATCTTTTACCTTCCTGACATGAAAACAGCATTATACTCTCCACGGCTGGCTGCAAGCACTCGTTTTTTCAACTTTTTGAGAGATGGAAGGACTTCAAAAGCAGGAGGCTCTGAGGACAATAGACCAGTACAAAATGCATTGATGGATAACTTATCAAATGTCACCAAAAAGATTATATATCTCTGAGATGCAAAGAACTACCTAGATCATTTATACAAACATCTTGAGATATTCCATTCTGGGTGATTTCCCTAAGCAAAATCAATGGGTCAACCGAACTAGTTTGATCTAGCCGTAGTCGCTGCACAATTGAAATTGATCTCAGCAGAAGGAACTTTATGAAAACAAAGACAAGAAGATAGTGATTAAATAATTGAAATTTGTATTCGTTACCCTGTAAACTTCAGCAGTTGAGCATGCTTCTTGTGGCTTTATAAGAACCATAGGCAAGTCTGAGGGCAATGGATTTGGAATATCTTGAACAACCTGATAGGAGATAAAATTCCAAGAAGGATTAAATTCTACTTTTAAGGATAAGTTCTCATTCTCTCATAGTCAACAAAAAAATAGTGCACACATCTAAATGGTGAAAATGAGGGAACATCAAGAGCTCTGGATTGAGATACACGTAACAATTTATGCATTGGTGGATGTCATAATATCGACGTAAAGTATACATATCATCACATGTCCATGAAAAGCTAAAGCAGGTATTTATGAATGCTCCTATTTCAATCTATTTGCATAATAATATGTATATGGGCTTTAATTATTGCATGGTTAACTACAGTTACAACCCACTAAGGATTAGCTATTGCAAACACCCAATAACCACTTTGCTGACTATCTAAACTACTGAACATAAAGTTTTATAGATCAACAGGCTATGTATCTCTTGTTAACTTAAAGATTGGAATGCAGATATCTAGCATCTGAATGTTTGATAGGACATCCAATAAACAATATTCACATCTGACCTGGAGGCACAGTTACTCATGATATCTTTTGAGGTGTTTAGAATAGGTTGTTCAAAAGCTTCTGACACAAGCACTGTAAAATATTAATATGCCTTATGCACTTAGATAGTGCATCAATGAAAGGTTATTGACATGAATCTGCAAAGCAGAATTTTCAAGAATGACAAGGGATTATATATAAGGAGATGCACAAATTGGAGGTTTTATTCCATAATAAATGCAGGATTATGTCTTGGTTTGACCAACTCTGTTGGAAAAGTTTTGGCAAGTTTTGAGGGAAGAAAAGAAAGTGTTCTTGCTAACTTAATGCTTATGATAAAGACATTTTAGAAGGTATAAGTATTGAAAGAAACACCAAGAATGAAAGAAACACCAAGTGTACCTGCAGTTTGATGAACAAAAACTGAAGCACCCCAAGGAAAGCACATACAGAAGAAGACAGTAATTTGTTGCAATTACTTAATATTTCTTTTCAAGTATCACAATGAACTGCTTGAGATCATTCTAAACCCCAACAATAAAGTGCCAAAAAAGCATATTAGATATTTCAGAAGTGTTTTAGAGAGGGGGAAACCAAGTGAGATTGTCCGTTGGCATTGGCTGACTTAAGGCACTGGATATTGCTAACTAAGCAGAACATTTTGAAAAATGAAATGACTCTCTTAGATACGCTTTGTCACAAGCCTACCTCACCCCTACCAGTACAAAATGCTGCTCCATTTGAGAAAAAGAAGGGAACATCTGAGCCAATCTCACCAGCCCATTCTTGAAGCTCCTTTTCAGTAGCAAGGCAACCGCTAAACTGGTTAGCAGCCCACAAAGCAGTTGCAGCATTACTGCTTCCACCACCAAGACCAGCACCAGTAGGAACTTTTTATCAAGATGAATCTACATGCACAATAAAATATACAGTAAAATTGAATGCCATCTGAATGCAAAGTTATATTCATGCATGGAGCATTCATCTAACAAAAGCCTACCCAGAAGAAGTTATCAGTGCCTGTTTCTTTCTATAAAGGTTAAGTGCTTTGATGATCTGCAAGGCGAAAAAGAAGAGCCTATATAAGAAGTAGAACGCTTTGTGTTATTATCAGGAATCACCAAATAAAAAAGGAAAGTCAAGTCTAAGAAGCAGCAAAATCAGCCAGCAGCATGATACGATATACATGAGAAGTAAATAAAATAAATCAAATTTTCTCTCAGACATACCAAATTCCTGTCATCAAGCGGGACACCAGGTACATTAGTTGATAGCCGATCTCTAGCCTTAGTCGGAGACAGGGAGAATTTAATTGTATCTCCCAAACTTATTACCTGAAGGTAGGACATGAAACATGAGATAGGTAGAAGAAGCGCTTAATAACAGTAACAAAGGAAGAAACATAACCAAAAAACTAACACCAAAACCACATGGTTCTCCAAGATCTACATAGCTGATTTCATCACAAACCGAAAACTATCGACCAACCTTACGCACCGAGAACTTCATCAGATAAAACACCACACACAGATACTCTCTGAGGACGATGGACAAACATTAAACATACCAATTTTAGGTTGTAATTTCACAACCAAGAAGCCGATCCTTTAAGCAAATGCTAAGCCAATAGTTTGCTTATGGTCGCAGCTATAAATTCTGAGCAAGATCCATCACTCTTTCTACTAATCACCTCCAATTTTACTCCTACAAACCATAAATATAACAACTTACATGAATAAAGATGCCAACTCATGAAACCCGTCTTCCCTCTTACCAGTTATCCTCAAAACACATTAACCTGCGCCCCATAAACCACACCAATCAGCTCAAATCGCAACCAAAGATCAAAATTTTGCCTTCTGAAAGATTATTAATTACCTTACAAGGCGAAAAGAGAGAGAGCCTCGAGAGGCCGGCGTTCTTATCCACCTCATCTGCCAATTTGTTTATCCTCTCATCTGGATCATATACTATCTGGAATTTAAAAAAAAAAAAAAATCCAAACAACCCACCAGAAAACAACACCAATTAGAGGAAGCAAAAAAAACCAACAATTGATGAAGAAACACGGAGGAGAGCTATTATTTGTGCTACCTCCACTTGCTTCCGTCCAGATGTTGACCCGGAAGCCTTGATTCTATGATTTGGGCTCCCCTTAAAGGCGGTCTTGGGTGGAAGTAACATGGCCCGCTCTTGGAGAGCTTTTGGGGCTTAAATCCATTGTGGTGAGCGGGATAGAGATGGTGGGAGAGGAGCTGGGAAGAAGCCATCATCGGAGAAGAGGAGTTGCTGGAGGGTTTGAATGGGAGGCAGATGGAAGCATAGATTTGTGTGGGTTTGGGAATTAGACGGCTGGGAGCACCAAAGTCCAACACATCCTTTGAAAATATTCTTCCTTGAATGTAGGAAAGCAACAGAGGAATCTCTCTTCTCACAAGTCCACAGATTTCTCGCTATGCATTGGTTTGGTGGCTTTGGTCTTTATCCAAAATCTCTCTTTCTCTCGTTCAAAAAAAAAAAAATCTCAGATTTAATTTTTGCTCTTTTCTCCACAGCATGGTTTAAACAAACGCATGCAAGAGGGTTAATTATGTTACAATGTATTAAGAATGGTATTTAGATAGAGGTCAGTATTATTTGTTATAACGATCTTTATAGAAAAATTGATTGTCTCTCTTTACCATTAAATTATTTACTGGACAATATATTATTTAAAATTAGAATTTTGTGCTAGCGAGAAAAATTTCCCAAAAATAATCAAGAAACTAATTTGGTAATAAAAAAATACCCAGCAAAAAATGGACTGCCAAAAAAAAAAAAAAAGGTTAACTGCAAGAATTTGCAACTTTATTTGGCAATTTTTTATTCTTTTTGATAGAGGTTATTAGGTTGCACAACAAACAACCAATCCTATTTTAATATTTACAACCCTCAAATCACGAGGGAGATGGGATTCATTCCTAAGTTACTTGATTCATCTGTCAAAAACTTATCAACTTAAACATGCCATTTTATGATAGCTGAATAGTGGTTCAATAAATCAGATACTTGAGTGTTAGTTGAGCCATTCTTCAAGGGTCATGCATCTCTTTCAGATCGGTAAAAAGATTAAAATAGAAATTACAAACTGATTGATCATACCAATTCTTCAAGGGTCATGCATCTCTTTCAGATCAGTAAAAAGATTAAAATAAAAATTGCAAACTTGTTGATCATACCATATTGGGCAAAGTTGAAAGTTCGAATAACTGGGACTAGCATAGTTGCTAACAGATTGGCTTTTCCCTCACATATTTTAAGGAGAAAGGAACAGTACCTCCAATTAAGTTACACAAAAATATGTAATCTTAATATATCATAGACATTTTTATTTCATATGATTCGCATGAATGATTACTATTATATCTTAGCATGTTTGGAGAATGAAGTTTTATCCATATCCTTAGAACTAAAGGTAAAAATTATTTTCTATCTTTAGGTATATCTCAAAAGAGGCTAACTAAATAGCTTGATTCATAATATGTTCATTGTATATGGAACTTTACTTTTTAATGGAAATGGACGCATATAACTTATTTGTTTAAAATTTTTTTGTGCATATGTCCATACAAATATCTGAAATTACATGTATGTCCTCAAATTTATTGTTTATAAATATTTGCTTATAAATTATTTTTGTACATATATATATATATATAT
>KE504930.1:486730-515639 GCA_000441515.1 Elaeis oleifera
ATATATATATATATATATATATATATATGTGTGTGTGTGTGTGTGTGTGTGTGTGTATCCCTATATATAAAATTTTGTGTATATCTTCGTAAATATGTTATTTGTATGCATATTTTATAAATTATTTCTTTTACCTATATATACTTATAATTTCTTTTCTTTTGCATGTATATGGTTAACTCAATAAAATAGGCATACACAGCAATAACTAACACTAATAATAATAATAATAATAATAATAATAATAATAACAAAGGTATATCTATCAATAGTAAAATTATAAAGACATAAATGCTAAAAAAATTATTTATAGAGACATACATGTAAATAGTAAGCTTATAATTATATATATATATACACACACATATTCAATTTGAAATAATTTAAAAATATTTATGTAAAGTAGGAAATTTATACGCACGTGCATCGATACATAATTTCAGACACATAACAGGATATGCATGCGGGAAAATCTTCTTTATTTAAAGATGGTAAGTGTTTTTTCTTTTTTGGTAACAAAAGATGGTAAGTGTTTATTGCCTTTCCCTATCAAGATCGGAAAATTAAATTGGGATTTGTCCCGTTCGGGGTCATCCAATGTCGGACTGCTCCGATCGAACTATTTGTATTCAGGAGTGAAAATCCGCTTGTTCCCAATTTTGGGCTTTCAGGGTTATGTGAGGGTTTTCTTAGCCTATTCGCCATGACCGCTCAGACGTAGGAGGAAATCCTCGCTGCTCATCTCGAGCAGCAGAAGATCGAGGTGAATCTTTCTCTCTCTCTCTCTCCGAATCTCTCCTTTGCTCTTCGGCTTTCGTTCTTGAATTCTTTTGCGTTTTCAAATTTTCTTTGAATTTTGTTTGGTTCTGTTAGGTCTTGTCAACTTCAAATTTACATTTCTTCAAAAAATTCATTTCTTTAATTAGCGTTATTTATTCTAGAATTTGATACCAATATACAAGTTTGGGTCGATTTGTTCATCAAAAATTTGAACTGTCGTGTTTTCCATTGGTTTCGGGATGTGGGTGTTTAAGTTTTGCAGTTGGAATGATATTGTGATGTAGAAGAAGGAAATAGAACGATGGCAGCAGATTATAATTTATAAACAACTTCCAGTAGCTGATAATAGCCATGTTATGTTTGTAAAGTTTGGAGTTATTGGATTGTTTGTGAATAATTCGATTATTGGGTAAGTATGGGAAAATTATTCAGCCAATTGCTTATATAATAACTAATCAGAAACATTATGATGTTTTGAAAAATATTTAAATGGTGGTTTTAAAGTTCAAATTTCAACTTATGAAGGGTTAAAGCTGTAATTTGATGACAAGTCATAAGATATTGGGAAAGTGTATGCAGATGAAAAGTAGGGATGTGGAATGGAAAAAGAAGGAAAACTAGAAACATGTAGGCTGACTCTGTTATGATAGCAATCATGCAGCAAGTTCTTTTATTTATCAAAATAAGAACTTTATAGAATTCTGAAATTTACATGTCATAATGTGTAATTTAGCAATTGTAGAAGAAACAGCACCAGCATGCTTAAGTACAGTCAGAGTAATATGGGACCAAAATACTTGTCTGCTAAAAAATATCTTGCTATATTGTATGCTTCGTGCTAACTTTTTGTCCAAGCTCCTTAGCTCCTTTGTGTGGCTTGGAGTACAAAGAAAGAAGTATGGAGATAACCAGGGAGCCACTTACAAACCATTGCAATAGTTGAAGAAAGGAGATAAGTAGTCAGAAAATGGAGTAATTATGTTGGTAAGATATCAGGTATTAGCCCTTTGTAAGGCAGAATTAGACGACCTGTTTGGTTGTATCAATCTTGACCCTGTTCTTTGAAATTCTTAGAACAAATTCAATTCCTTTGTTTCTTATGGAAGAAATGGTGAATGCAGGTCATGCCATTTCGTATCTGAGGCAATGTAAATTAGATATTTTATGTTATAGCTTATGAGATGAAGATACATCGTCCAAAGAATTGATGCATTCATATACTTTCAGGTATTTGATGCTATGATGGAAAACATGATATTTAATTTTATATCTTAGCAGTAAGAGAGAACACTTGGATGAAATGATATAATGATTAAAATGATCCTCTGCATTCCTCTTGATTATTTTTATTTGTGTCTCATCAGTGCTTCTTCATTTTAAGCATCTTTGGAATCACTAGTTTCATGGTTGGTTTTCTATAATTTAGAGGATTTAACCCCAGCAATAGATCTGCTATAACTTATACAGTGTCAAAGTTTTTCATTTTTTTAGTCACAAACCTTTCAACATACTCTACTTCTGTGTTAATGAAGCTTGAGTATTTTTATTTGGGAGGTAAATGAAGCTTGATATTTCTATTATAACCATGTATTACCTCAGCCAATATATGTTTCTCCTTTAATGTCAAAATATATTTATGAGGATCTTGATGATAATGCTCTAATTCAATATAAATTTTTTGATAACACAATTGATGGATTACATGGTAGAGGAGCCAAAAACTTGTTTTTATAGCTGTCTCATTGTGAAACTAATGTATAAATTTTGCTAATTTGCTACAGCTTCTTGCTATGTGTCAGATGATTCAGGGATATATTTCAATTGAAATTTTCTATATGATTTGAAATTGTTGTTCATATCTAATAATGTTGGGGCATAATCCTTTGTCAGTTTTACTCTTTATCAAGTCAAACAATAAACCACTTGCATTGTTGCACAGTTTCTAGCAACTCCATCACTTCAGCTTTGTTGGTCTCTACTAATTAGTCTATGGTGCTCTCATGGACATATGTTATATGCTTACTCATTCTGGCCCCTTGCTGCTGTCCACTTCCCAGACCGTATTGGAAATTCTGGTTATTGTGGAAGAAACCTATATTCCCATACATACTGTCTACAAATCTTTACTTGTTTTACTGTCATTAAGTCGCACTCTTTATTGAATTTGTGATCACATGGCTGTGTTTGCAAATCTAATAGTTTCATTTTGCTAATATTAACTATTTGTTACAGCCAGATGAGCCTGTAATCGAAGATGAGGATGATGACGATGATGATAATTATGAGGATGAAGTTGAAGGTTGGTTAGAAATTTTAGAAGTTATATTATCAACATACTTAAGAAGCAATATTCCTTCTTGAATAGAAGTTGTTACCAACAATAGGTGTGTGACCAAATTTGATTGATGAGGTGTCAGAAAATTCATTGACATACAAAGTAAGAATCATTGTTTCCACAAGAAACATGTAAAAGCTGCACACTTGCATTCAGTTAAATGGACTAGCAACACATGCACACAGATTTTCATGCTTTGTCAATTGACAAGGCGAGAAAATTAAGATGCTTTCATTTTCTAGCAAAACTAGAGATAGAGTCCAAAGACCATGGAGACATATCGTGCAAGTTTAGGGCATAACAATGTGTCAGACAACATGGTTTAAAAGCCTGCCTAGGTGGCATCTTTAGGCGGATTGGGCCCCCAAATGCCCCGATTGACCTCGGGTGGAACACCTAAAAGCATGTTTGCTCCCGAGCAGGTTGCTTAGCTGAGTACTCGGGCAATTTTATAATGGGTCAGGTCGTGTCTGTAGTGGGTCGGTCCCCATAAATATGACACTCACCGATCCCTCATCTATCCTGCTCCCCTTCTTCCTCTTGATCTAATCTCTAACCCCAGTAGTTCAAGGAGGGAGAGAAGAAGAGAATTGCTGAACTCCAGGGTGGTGATTGGCACTCGATTGATCATTGAGCAATCATTTGGCTGACATCTGACCTTCAGTCATTGAGGTTAGGTAATTTTTTCCTTTTTTTGTGCTGCTCTACCAATCCATTTTCCCTTTTGATGTTGCCTCCCATTGGTTTTGGGGCATAGGGGAGGGTTGAGGGTGGTGTGAGGCTACATTAGGGCTATTGCTGGTAGCAACTACTACTCCTAGTGGTGCTACTACTAGGCCACTACTATGGCCGCTAGGAGCACTGGTGGTTGTGGTTAGGGGCCTCCCTTGCGCCTAGGTGCTGAGTGCACCCTTGGCCGCCCACCTCATGCCTCTGTTGTTTTAACCATTGGTAGGTAATATTTAATGGATGGTTCTAAAAGGTAATTATCGTATGCTAGCAGCTAGGGGACTGTAGCTCTTGTGTGGTAGGCCTTTGCTAGGCTAGTTCATTTAAAGATAAGGAACAATGTCAGTAGTAGTTAAAATAAGGAGAAAACTAGAAAGAATAAACAATATTAAGAAATAAAGTGAATAAACCATCGTGCAGCAGTAAGATTAGAGGATTGAGCAAGATTAAAGTATAAGCTATGTTACATGGACTTGGGTTCATGCTTTTGTGTATGTATCTAAGCGTTGGGTCATTTTAATACCTAAGCATTTCTTCTTTTGGAGCTATGTCCAAGTGTCATACTAATATCCATGTTTAGGCATTGGGTGCATGTTATTTAGGCTGAATTGAAGCGTCTAGGTAACGCAGATCATAAGTAGAAATAGCGGCAATTAAATCGTAGTGACAATATTCAAGGAGTGGTAGAAGGCATTGCACAAGGAGAAAGAGCAGTGAGAGGAAGGGGAGAAATATAAACTGTAGTATTGGGGGAAGATGAGCCATATCAGGGATATGGAAAAGAAGGGGAAGAGTAGGTGAAGAGAACGAAGAGGTGCAATAGCGGGTGGAGGAAGAAGAGGAGCAGCATTGGTACTAGGGGTAGAGGAGGACGAGGACGGAAGAGGTAGGTAAACAAAGTACTCAAGTCATCTTCCATTTGAGCTCCAACACCCCTTGTTCACCATCAGCACTTTGCTGAAGCATCCTCCTGACCACTTGCCTGCCAATTGTTAATAGAACCTTTTGTTCCTCTCTAGTCTTCTCTTTATTGCTTTGCTTGGGGCTTAGATCATGAAAAAGTAGGATGTAGGCTCATGAAGTCAGGCTACTTATCCCCTTATATGCCGCAGGTAGCCTCTTGAAAACCAGCCCAATTGTGAAGGTCTGCTTGGGTGCCTACTAAGCAACTGGGCTGCATGTGAGGGCTATCCAAGCCAAGGATTAACGTCATGGTCCCGGTATCCATCCCCAGCCATTTGGTATTGAAACAGGTTGTGATAGACCTAGACAAACTAGAACGACCATTAACAGCAAGAAGAGAGAGACAAACCAATGTGTCTGATACTCCTAGGACACTAGGCAATCCTAAATATTTTAATGCAATTATCCCTCTTCGGGACATCCCAATTCATGAGTAAACTGGTGCCAAGGTGCCCCAGGTACTATTCTCTTGTTGAAATGGTACAATACTGGCAGGACATTCTAGCATGCACTGGGATGTGAATCCTTGGTTTAGGCCTTGGGTGAGAAGCCTGCCGCCATCATGGCTGCATATTTGGCCAAGGCAGGCATCTTTCAAAACAGTTGTTTAAGGTGCCACCTTGTGCATGGTAATTGAGGTGCATCAGAAGTATATGACTCTTGCTCTTATGCATTTTAAACGCTGTATTCAATGAGAGAAACAATTATAGACTAAAAGATAACTGCATACAGACCAATTATTTGCAAACAGAGGATAAATATGAAGAGAGGTTCCCTTGGTTCATCCTTATTTCAGGTCAAATCTGTTTTCTAGTGACTTTGCAATTTTGCTTCCCCACGATTTATTTTATAAAATTGTTACTTTAAAATAGTACAAATTAAATTCCAGTGAGTTTTAATCCTTTGTCTCATTCGTTGTCACTATACCATGCTGTTTGGCTCTGACTCTTCAACAGATTATATTGTACTACTTTTGAGTTAAGTTAGTGATGAATAATAGAATATAAAAGCACCGTCCACGACTGATTTGCAGATAGAGGCCATTGTTAGGGGTTTCAGTTTGCAGCTATCTATTTTGGACAGGATTTCTTTGACCCTTGAATAGGTTGATGTAGTTGTTACATATGCTTCTCTTCAGTCAAAATTTTCTGAAAGTGGACCATCACCTGAAAGGAATGTTCCATTTTCATTTTTATATACTTACACCAGATGATGACTAATATCAAACTCTAAGAACAGCCAGTAATGAATGTCTATAGCAATTGGTTCTGTCTGTAATTCATTCTCTCTCCAAAATCACACAGGACAAGTAGGTGATACTAACAGTACATCCAAGCAAAGCAGAAGTGAGAACAAGAGCCGGAAGGCCATGTTGAAGCTTGGAATGGAGTCCATTCCTGGTGTCAGAACAAGGATGTGGGTTTCATATCTCATGCTTATCACTTGCACCTTATTTGGTTCTACAATTTCTATATGTGACTACCTTTTTTTTTCTGAAATAAAGCAATAAAGATTCTATTTAGGTGTTGCCATTCAGATATTGTTTGTCATTTCGAAGCCAGATGTTTTCAAGAGTCCCACTTCAGACACTTGTGTTATCTTTGGGGAGGCAAATATTGAGGACCTGAGCTCTCAGCTGCAGATGCAGGCTGCAGAACAGTTCAAGGCTCATGATGTCAACCACACGATCTCCACACCTGAGACATTAGCCATGGCTCAGGATGATGAAGATGTTGATGAGACTGGAGTCGAGCCAAATGACATTGCACTGGTGATGACACAGGCTGGAGTCTCAAGGTCCAAAGCTGTCGAGGCACTTAAAGCTGCTCATGGAGACTGTTGTTTCTGCTGTCATGGAGCTGACAAATTAGTGATATTTATGCATCAAAGATTATTTTCCAGCATTTATTGGTTGTTTTCTTGGTGATTATGATATTTATTCATCAAAGATTATTTTCCAGCATTTATTGGTTGTTTTCTTGGTGATTAAATCTCTGAAAGTTATGTGATTCCTTGTCTGTCTTTTAATCTCTGAAAGTTATTGGAGGTGAGGCTTGTCTCTATTTTTAGGCTGTGTATACTGGTGATCGGATATTGTTCCAAGAAATTTTCGATGTGACATCATGGCATCTCATATAGGGGTGTAACCTAGACGAGCCGAGTTGAATAGCTAGAAGTTCGAGCTTGACTCGATTTAAAAAACTCAAGCTCGAAATTCGATTCGAGATCAATCAAGTTTTAATATCTTAAGTTCGAGCTCGGCTCAATAAAAAATAGGTAAAACTTGAGATCGATTCGATTCGACTCGAATATCAATCGAGTCATACTCGAGCTTTAGTTCAAACACGAAATTAAGTTTTAACTTATTAATAATATATATATTAATTTATATATTATAAATAAATATTATTATTAAAATATATATAAATTTTAATAAAATAAATATCTTGCTATTCGAGCTCGATTCGAAAAGCTACTCAAGTTCGATTCGATCACTCGAGCTCGATAATAATCGAGTTGAGTTCGAAAGTAGCTCGATTTATTTGCCCTCTTAATCTCATATTAGTGTTTGGCTCTTGGTAGATTGGTAAATTTTTTTTTTTTGTAAAACCAGGAGTATACTACATTAGGAGCAGGATTGTTTAAAGAACCTTACAGCCCAAAAGATTCGGCCATTACATGATGAGCCTGAAAACTTTAAACAAAAGGGGAAGACAACAGAAAAGAAGTTCCAGCCAAGTACATACAGGTGTACAGACCAATATATAAAACAAAAAGTATATGGAAAAGCAGCGGCACTACTAATGCTGAAGGAAAATGCTCCCGAGTGCTTCTGGAGGTATGGAGCCTCGTCATAAATGTCAGGTAAACCGAAATGCTGCCAGTAACGCCAGAATTTTTCTAATCATAGACTGTCATAAATTATTTATTTATTTATTAAAATAATTGATATATATGATCCAATTAATGGATATATATATAAATTTAATATTATTAATGATCTTTGTATTTTGAGTTATACGGACTTTATATTAGATGGTGTGATTGGGCCGGCACAGTGTAGGTTTGAATTCGACTTGAGCTCGTGATAGGAGGGTCTGTTAGAATTCTTTTTGAATGGTTAGATCTCCTCTTTACTTACTATAAATATCATAAGATGGATTTTCAGGCTTGCCCATCGAATAGCCGTCTGTTGAGAGAAAGTTGAAGAGAAGGACTTGGCTTTTGATGCTTGTTTAAGCATCTGAGATGATTTATTATTCGAAATCTATGGTCAACACAGATATCTAAATCTTGGTTTATGAATCCCTACATAGAGATTTATTCTTGAATTAAGATTTTGTGTTCTAATTTCTGTATGAGATCTATGAAAAATAAATTTTAATAATTTGTATCAGAGCACGATATTTTTATAGAGGATTAGAATTAAAACCAATATTTTGTAGAGGATTAGAATCAAATAATGAATTAATTTGATTTGATATAATCAATTAAAAAAATTGAGGAAGAAAAGCGATGGATCTCCTAGTGGTTGTACCCTCTTTTCCTTCCTTCTCATCAATTTCCAGCAAGATCATGCTCTGGCGGCGATCAAGATAAGCCGGTGATGAGGGCTAGTGGTTCCCATCTAGATCCAAAGATCCAAACAAAAATAAAAAAAAATGAAAGGGGCGTCAGCTTCTCCATGCTGTGCCCTCCTCTCCTTTCAAGGGCAATCGATCGAAACCAGCCATTGATGGAGAAGGTTGGAAAGAGGACGATGGTTGGCCTCCCACCGCCCCTGGACCACATAGAGGTGGGAGCATTGATTCCGGCACCCCCTTTGTCTCGTGAGATGGGGTCTTCTTTGGCCACCAGACTCTATGCCCATCAGTGACGGACGGCGGATCGGGGCCAACAGCTAAAGGTATAAAAAATTCCGATTAAATCGTCTAAACCGTCCAATTCGATTTGAACCGAATCAAATATGATGGTCTGACAGTTTAACTGGTTTAGTTCAATTGAATAAAATAAAAAATTGATATTTTAATTTAGTTATTGGTTTATTAATTTATGTGATTTACTGAAACCGAACCGAATCCGAATCGACAAATTGAAACTAAAATATCATTATTTTACATATTTATATATATATCTATATTACATGCTTCATATATTTATACACTTATGTTATATGTATATTCAAAATTAGGCTATATACTTTATATGAATTAAGAATCTAAAATATTGATTTGATCCTATTTCAATCCAACTTAAACCAAATTTAACTTGATTATGGATCATAATAAAGGAACAAAAATAAAACCAAATCGATCAATCTGCTTAAACCAAAAAATCATTCAAACTATTCAAATACTTAGGAAAGCTACGTAAACAAATAGAATCGATATAAAATCGAACCGAAGAAATCGATTGTGTTTAGTCAAATATTTGATTTTAGGAATCTCTGAAATCGAAATATCAATTCGATTTTAAAAATCACTTAAAATCAAACCGACCAAATCATTTTCAGCCCTACCAGCAGCCGACTGGGATGACCAGTGGGTGGACGGTGGTCGGTCTCCTGCCAACCATCGGACTGGAATCAAGCGAAGAGGGCGTCGGTTTGGCCCCTTCTTCACCGATCAATCGGAAGGGATGAAACCCACTTACAGGTTTTGGGTTCGGGTTTTGGGTTCGATCTGAAATTCGGATCCAATTTGATTGTTTGGTTATATATAGCAAATTTGGAGATTAGCCCCTGAAAATTACATATTTAAAATAGTCCAACAAAAATTATATTTACTCCCTATATTGTAATTTATTGTATATAAATCTTTGTATTACAGTTTAGCCCCTGCTGAAGCTTATTATTTTATAATAGTCCTTTAAAACTTCAGTTTAGTCCTTAAAAAAATTATTTTGTAATTATGTAACATAATATGCCATTTTCTGAGACATAATAGCTTAGAAAATTATTTTGACATGTAAGAGACCCTTTGGTAAGATGTGCTTTCCCTAGTTGTGTATATATATATTTTTATACTGTCAACTTTTCTTTTGGAGGTTAAATTGGTTAAAATCTAAATTATTTATTTGAGCTGTACAAATCTATTATTATAGCTTTGGGATGAGATATTATGTTATAATATGATCAGTGGGATGCATATTGTTAAGATTTTATTTCGGACTGGATCATTTGTGAGCATACATATGGTTAAAGTATGCCGATTTATGTTTGTTTAGGCATTAATTCTCTATATGGATAATTTGTGGATTAGCATGAATATTTATCACCAAAATAGTTTATTTATGTCAATTCATGAGATTTTTTCATCATGAGAGAGATATTTTTTAGTTATAACATATAATCGCCTACCCAAAGGGGGTTATTGTGTGTTTTAATTAAAAATTGCGTGGAGCATTATGTCGCAAAGGTGCTCTAGATTTTGGGATCTGTCTATCCAAAGGGGATAGGCTTCTGAATGCTAGGATATTTTTTTTGTGGCTTCATATAAAGAGCACTTTTGCACATTGCGTATTCTGCCCAAAAGGGAATATGTGATATTGTATCTGGGCTCTTATTTATAGCTTATATTGTTTATGATATTGCATTCCTACTATTTGATTATACAGTCTCATTCGATGTTAATAATAATAATGCTGTCGTTGAGATTTTGACTGGATCAAATTATAAGAGGTGGAAGCAAGATATGAAATTTGCTTTAGAGATTGTTGACATTGATCTGGCATTGCGTGAGAATAAATCTGATGATCTTAATGATCAGAGTATACCGGAACAAAAGATTATTTTGTCAAATGAAAAAGTTCAATAGACTTAGTTTGATTGCAATTAAGAGGTTTGTTTCTGAGTATCTACTGAGTGGTCTATCTGAGATCGATAATGCTAAAAATTATTGATGCTATAGGACAGGAATTCCTTATGTCTGGAAATGTTGAGTTTGGATGCCTAATG
The DNA here is from genome assembly GCA_000441515.1 of Elaeis oleifera. Lineage (NCBI taxonomy): Eukaryota > Viridiplantae > Streptophyta > Magnoliopsida > Arecales > Arecaceae > Elaeis > Elaeis oleifera. The sequence goes on from KE504930.1 coordinate 497,494, forward strand.
AAAGAATTGACAACTATAAGATATGATAATGTTAGGGTGTTAGGGAATATATTCTGAAATAGTTCATCTCCCAACCAAACTTAAGGATCTCAAAATTGATCTGTCTGATTCTTTTTTATGCCTCATGCTTTGAATTTCTTATCTGTTGAATTCTTCCAGATTAAAACTGCCTATAACATTCTGAATGAAATCTGGAGTGTTAATGACTTGATCACCAAATGTGTTGCTGAGGAAGAAAAGCTTAAGAAAGAAAAGAGTGAGAGTGCTCTTCTTTCCTTCCAATCCTAACCCCATTTTGGCAAGGATTTTATGAATTAGAAAAGATGTAAACCTATTGCTCATAGACAGTTTCAGGGTACTAAAGGACATGATAACAATCCTGGTCAGAATCGTTCTATAGGAGGCCCCAAAACTAACATTAAAAAAAATATAAGATATTTTCACTATAAAAAGAAAGGCCGTATAAGGAGTCAGTGCCATAAATTCAAGTCTTAGATAAAAAAAATAATAAGAAGGTAAGCCCTAGCTCTTATTATTATGAGTCAAACATAGTCAATGTCCCTGTTCATTCATGGTGGATTGATAGTGGTGCCACAACTCATATTGTCATTTCTTTACAGAGGTTCATAAGCAAGTAGAAACCAAGTCTGAAGAAGGTCAAACTGAAAGTAGAAAACGATCTTGAAGTTAAAGTAAAATATATAGAAATTATCAAATTGTCTTTAGAGTCTAGTTTTGAAATTTTCTTAGAGAATATTTTTATGTACCTTCTTTAGAAGAAATTTGATTTATGTTTCTTCTTTAAATAAGCTTGAATTTAGTTTTGATTTCGTGATAGAAAAGTTAATTTGATATTTAACTCTCAGATTATGATATTTTGAATGATGGATTATATAAATCATATTTAGCTTGTGATAATCTTTATGCTTTTTTAAATATTGAGAATGTAGTTGCAAAGCATTCTAGGATTAAAGATAAATCCTCTATATTGTGGCACAAGTACTTAGACATATATCTAAGAAAAAATTGATAGATTGATTAAAGATGATATCTTATCCGTCTTAGATTTTAGGGACATGGAGACTTATATTGATTGTATTAGGGATAAATTGACTAAGACTAAAAGGAAAGGAGCAATTCATAGTTCAGACCTTTTGAAAATAATTTATACTGATATTAATGGATCTTATTTTCTACAATCTATGATAATAAATATTTCATCACGTTTATTGATGATTTTTTCAGATATGATTATCTTTATTCCTTAAAAAAAATCAGATGTTCTTAAAAAATTTAAAATCTTCAAAATAAAATTAAAAATAATTAGAAAAGATCATTAAGATCATGAGATCTAATCGTGGGGATGAGTATTATGGCAAACATGATGTGACAAGATAGCATATGGATCTGTTTGCTAAATACTTGTAGAATTATAAGATTGTTACCTAATATACTATGCCTGATAGCCTTGAGCAGCATGGTGTGGTCGAGAGGTGTAATCGCACTCTTAAAGATATGATGAGGAGCATGATGAATAGGTCTAACTTATTAGAATATCTATGGAGTGAGGCTATTAAAATTGTCTTATATATCTTTCATAGAGTTCTTAGTAAATCTGTGCCTAAATACCTTTTGAACCTTTGGACTGGTAGGAACCTAGCTTAAATCATCTCTGGGTTTGAGGTTGTCCTACAGAAGTAAGAATATATAATCCGATAAAGAAAAGATTGATCCTAGAATCAGTTGTTGTTATTTTATTAGGTACTTAGAACATACTAAAGGATATAGGTTCTATAATCTTGAGAGAGGTAATAGAATTGTAAAGTCACTGACTGTCAAATTTTTAGAATTTGATATGATTGATGTTGAATCTTCTCGAACTGTTGATCTTGACAGTAGTTAGATTGAGACTGTTTCAATTCTTATGTCCATATCAAATGAGAATGTAGTTCCTGCATCCATTGATAGAGTGGATGTTCAGGCTCTTGATCCTCCTACTCCTATTGAGAATTTTCAACCAGTTTAACCTATTGAGAAGGTGCCATTAAGGAGATCTATTCAACAAAGGAGGCCTGCCATTGCTGATGATTTCTTCGTCTATCTTGGAAAAGTGATTATAACATTGGGTATGTGATTGATTCAATAACACATTATGATGTTATGAGCTATCCCCAGTCTGAATTATGGATAGATGCTATAAAGAAGAAAATGCAACTATGGCTTAAAACAAGTATTTCTACAATGGTACTTGAAATTTGATGAGGTGGTAATCTCTCTTGACTTTGAGGAAAACAAAGTTGATCAGTGCATCTATCTCAAAATCAGTGGGACCAAATTTATCTTTCTTATTTTATATGTTAATGATATCTTACTTTTCAGTAGTGATTTTAGTTTGGTTAGTGAAACAACAAATGTTATCTAGGACTTTTGATATGAAAGATCTTGGGGAGACAACCTTTATCTTGGGCATTGAAATTCATAGGGATAAATCACTTCATTTGTTGGGTTGTCACAGAGGACATACATTAGTAGAGTTTTTGAAATATTTAATATACACAATTGCAAATCATGTGATATATTTATTGCCAAGGGTGATAAGTTCAATAAAAATCAGTGCCCCAGAAATGAGCTTGAGAAAGATCAGATGATGAATGTGCCTTATGCCAGTGCTATAGAGAGTTTGATGTATGCTCAAGTTTGCACCAGACCTGACATTGCCTTCATAGTAGGAGTTCTTGGTAGGTTTTTGTCAAACTCAGGTTTCCAAGATTGGGTTGCTATAAAGAGAGCGGTGAGATACTTATAGAAAATCAAGGGCTACATGCTTTGTATATAAGATTTGATAACCTAGATTTGGTGGGCTATTTAGATTCAGATCTTGCTGGGTGCCTTAATAATTTTAAATCAATTTCAAGATATAGTTTTATGTTGGCTGGAGCTGTAGTATCTTAGAGGGGTGTTAAATAGATCGTGACTATTTTTTCTACTATGCAAGCTGAATTTATTATTTGCTATAGGGCTGCTACTCAAACTGTTTGGTCAAGAAACCTTATTATAGGACTTTAGATTGTTCATTCTACTACCAGACTACTATCAATCTATTATGATAATAGAGCTGTTGTGCTCTTTATAAAGAATAATAAATCTTAAATATTTGGAGCTAAGTACCTGACAATAAGAGACCTTATAAAGAAAGGAGACATAACTGTTGAGTACATAGATATAGAGTCTATGTTGGCTGATCCTCTGACCAAAGCTTTGAGGCCCATATGCTTTATAAGGCTTGTTGAAAATATGGACATATTAAATTTTTTTGATGTACTTGATTAGTGGGAGTGACTTTGTATTTATGATTTATTGATATTTTATTGTTATGGCCTTTTCATCTCATACACTTATAATGAATATTAATATATATTATTGATATGATAAATTAATAGTATATTTGTATTAATTCTTTTAGTTATATATACATATTATTTTAGTACACTTGAAGATATCTCTTGTTTATGTACCTGTTATATGAAATCTGAGATCAGTTGTTGAGTCTAGATATATTGTGCTGTTTCGTCATTGGCACTATATTGAGTATGTGAGATAGAATGGCTTGTTGTTGAAGCCATTAAATTTTTTTTGCTTATTTGTATCCAAGTATGTTAAAGAAAATTAGAGGATCGATAATAAAATAGCACGTATTAAGATCACTTTTGGATGATATTTCTTGCTACACCACCACGTCAAGACTCATATCGATAGTATTAGTGAGTTCGTAACTATGGATAGGTCTTGTATCAAATAAAAGATGTAATAACTCCCATGATTCGGCATGATTGATATTATTGGATCGAGTCAATTCTAAGGTATTGTCCATGGATCATATATTTTCAAAAATCATGATCACGTACTGTATTTTTGTTGTTCAGTCCGAGAGTTATTTTAAAATAAATATTTTAAAATTTAAAATCATAATTAATGTTGCCCATGTGAGAGAATGTGAGAATTTTTTAATTATGGACTGTCATTAATTAATTATTTATTTATTAAAATGGATTGATTATATGACCTGGATTAATGGACATATATGTAAGCCCAATGTTGTTAGTGATCCTTATGTTTTCGGCTATGCAGGCTTTATGTTGAGTGGTGTGGTTGAAACGGTATAGTATAGGCCTGAATCCGACTTGAGCCTGCAATGGGAGGGCCTGTTAGAGTTTCTTTTTGAATGGCTAGGTCCCCTCTCCATTTCCTATAAATATCATAAAATTAGTTCTCAGGCTTGCTCCATCGAATAGCCATCTGTTAAGAGAAAGCTAGGGAGAAGGATTTGACTTTTGATGTTCGTTCGAACATCTGAGATTAATCTATTATTCGAAATCTATGGCAAACACAAGTATGTTTTCTAAATTTTGATTTATGAATCTTTACACGTAAAGATTTGTTCTTGAATTAAGATTTTGTATTCTAATATTCTACATGAGATCCATGAAAAAATCTCAACAACTAAGCCATGTGTGAGTCATGTAAGTGCTGAATTGAAGAAGACCACTGAAGATCCTGCTATAGCCAAAAAGCCAAAACGTCACCTTGATGTAGAAGCATCCTAAGAGTGAAGAAAAACCCACGTAAGCCTGTGATATGTAATACATAAATAATTACTATAACCAGAGTGAGCCACATCATTCTGGTATTATAAACTGTCGAGAGCCAATGGGGTAGAAATGGGAGTATAGCGCATCTTTTATAAAATGGATGAAAGTACAGATGTCCTACAGAACTATCCACACTTGATGAGTCAATGCCATCCACACATTATAGATAAATTTCATCAGCCATTGAAAATGTGCTTATTGATTAGAACCTATATTATAGAGTTAAACTAGAATGCATATGAGTGCATTGTGTCTCAAATACTTCTTAATAGAAATCAATAATGGATCTTTTGCTAGAATGCACATGAGTGCGTTGGGTCTCAAATACTTCTTAATAGAAATCAATAATGGATCTTTTTAAGAAGAAAGATCATGATCAATGATGTTGATTTTTATCTCAAGAGTCAAAATATTACAAGTACTGCCGCTTCCTGAGCCCTTGCAAGGAAATTTCATCAAAGTCCTTTTATCTAGCATTAATTTGGAAACATGTGCATCTAAAGCGCATTTTACTAAAATCAATGTAGTTGTATGCAAATCCAGAGCAATAGCATGATGAACCAAGAAATCTCCGGAGTCTATTATTAAGAAGAGCAAATTGCTTTTCTCATTAATAGCATTCAACCAGTTAGATAATCATATGCTTTGACCAGCATTTGGGTGGCTGAAGGGTAAGACCACCGAAGCCTTTGCCTTAGGCCCCTGCCCCCAGGCCCCCCACTACCTCCCTGCCTCCACCCTGGCAAGGTCTCCCTCCGCCCCAGGCCCCCTGCTCAGCCCATGAGAAGATGAATGGTAGGATGCCTCCACCCTGGAAGGCCCCCACCCCCAGTCCCCTGACGGCCTCGGCACCCTGCTCAGCCCGTAAGAAGATGAACGGTGCCAGGACAAGGAAGAACGGCTGAGCGTGTGGTCGGTCGGTCACCGGTGGCAAAGAAGACGGTCACGAAAGGATCAAAGGTCTCCGCAAGCGGCACAACGGCGGACGGTTCCCTTTTTTTTTTTCAAAAGCCTCCGCCCCAGGTCGCCCCCCCGGCTCGGCGTGCGAGAAGATGAACGGCACCGGTGCTTCAAACTCTTTAAAGAAGGACCAAAGGTCTCCGTGAGTGGCGTGACGGCGAACGGTCCCTTTTTTTATTTTCGGAAGGCCCCGCCCCAGATGCCCCTGGGCTCAGCTCGCAAGAGAATGAATGGTGCCGGTGCGTCGACGCTGGCAAGGAAGAACGGTGAGGCCTGAGGCCCTGAGTGGTTGAGCGGTCACCGACGATCGATAGATCGATCATCGATGGTAAGAAAGAGTGGAAGACGAAAGGTCTGTCGGCCCTTTTCTTTTATATTTTCTAAGAGCAAACATGTAGCAGACTGTAGATGATGACTGTGCATGGCAGCACGGGAAAAAAAAGAGGAGTCGAGCGGTAGGCGATCTGTTTCATTAATGTTTGCCGATTACCGATCTAGTCCGCCAACGATTATTTTTTTATAAAAATAAATTCTTTTCTTATACTTTGACAGAAATACTGTTAATGATCCATATTTTACACAGTATATACAGCTCTACAAAAATATAGAACCTTGTTCAATTTTTGGATTTTTTTTTATTATCTGCTTTTGTACTCCTTTAGGAAGGTTTGTAAATTTTCAAAACTGGTTCGGATTGGAAAGTGTTTGATGTTTTGTAATTTGGATCACTCCGTGTTTATAAGTTCAACAGGATTATCTATTTTTCTCTAGATTAATACAGTTTTTTTTCTACAAAAAAATATATTTTTTAATTTATAGTATCCATTTCTTATTTTTTTATTATTTTTTTATTTATTTTTTTGATAATAACTCTAACTCATATTTTCTGCAGTTTGCACTCTCGTACAACAGCATTCAACAATCAGATACTATAAATTAGTTGATTATTCATCTCATTTGCAATCAACATTCAACAATCGGATACTATTATTTAATCTTTACATATTTTTTATTTAATTTAGAAATTATATTATATTATTATATTGTCTCTATTTTATTTAATACTTGATTCATTGATTTAAAATTTTGATTGTTGATCTTATATTAGCTATTTAAAAAATAAGATAATTGTAATAGCTAAATTTTTTTGATAATTCATAATAAAATTTAAATATATCAACTCAAAAATATGAATCTGATTATTCAAAGTTTCAAAACAAAAAGAATTAAAAGTTTAATACAATCTTAAAAAGAAGCTCTTAATAAATTTTTACAAGCAATAAAATAATAAATCAAAAATATTGATGAATGTTCCTTAAATGAACAAGTTAATAATCTTTTAGAGTTAAATGATAATGAAATATTAGAACAAGATGAAGTCAATGAAGAGATTCAAAATGATCCTCAAAGTCATGATAAAGAGAACCAATATGTTAATTTAAATGATTGCATTCCTAAAAATATTTATGATCTAAGTCAATAGATAAATATTGATACAAATTTAAGAGATTTATTTGTAGAAAAAGATCCAATTAGAATTGATGATATAGATTTTCTAAAGATGGATTCTCAAAATATTTTCTATTACATACTATATTCAAAAGTTGACAAACGGAGAGAAGCATGAAAGAAGATGGCTAGTTTATTCAAAAATCTTAGATAGAGTATTTATTTTGATTACAAATTATTTAATTCTGCTTCTAGTATAAGTAAACTAGCTAATATTAGCATTAGAGATTGGAGAAATCTTAGTGCTAAGTTTAAGAGTCATGAGATGAATAGTGAGCATATTATTAATATGAGTTCATGGATTGATTTAAAAATGAGATTGTTAAAAAATAAATAATTGATAAAAATATTCAAGAATAAATAAATAAAGATGAAGAATATTGATAAAACGTATTATTAAAAATTCTTGCTATAGTAAAAACTCTTGATAAAAATAATTTGACTTTTCATAGAAAAAATAAAAGATCTATCAAGAAAATAATAAAAAATTTTAAGTCTAATTGAAATGATTACAGAATTCGATCCGATGATGTAAGAACATATTCAACGTATTAAAGATAATAAAATTCATACTCATTACCTCGGATATAATGTACAAAATGAATTGATAAATTTGTTAGCAAGTGAAATCAAAAAAAAATTATTAAAAAATATAGAAGTAAATATTTTTAATAATACTTAATTGCACTTTAGATGCAAGTCATCTAGAGCAAATATCTTTTATACTGTGATGTGTAGATATTTTATCCAGTTCAATCAAAATTATGAAATATTTTTAAAATTCTTAAAAGTAGATGATATAACCGAAAAAGATCTTTTTGATGTCATTATGGATGAAATAAAATATATTAAACTTGATATTAATAATTTAAGAAGACAGAGATATGACAATGGATCTAATATGAAGGACAAACAACAAAGAGTGCACAAAAAAATTTTAGATATAAATCCTAGATCCTTTTATACACCATGTGGTTGTCACAATCTAAATTTAGTACTTTGTGGCATGACTAATTTTTGTACTAAAGTTATATTATTTTTTAGAGTGATACAACGTATATATTCACTAATTTTTTCTACTAAATGATGAAAATTTATAAGATAATATTTTTGGTCTAACTCTTAAATCATTATCACAAACACATTAGAAAAGTCATATTGAAAGTGTTAAAACAATAAGATTTCATATTCCATAAATAAGAGATGCTTTATTGAAATTAGCAGAAGTTAGTGAAGATCCTAAAACTAAAAGTGAAGCTAATTGCTTAGCAATATATGAGCTTAAAAATTTAAATTTTATTGGACATGACTATTTGGTATGATATATTATTTGCTGTTAACTCAGTAAAAATTTATAATCAAAAGATATGCATATTGATGTTGCTATAGAATAATTAAAAGATTTTTTTCTTTTTTGAAAATATAGAGAAGATGGATTTGCATCCGCTATGATTTCTTCTAAAGAAATTACATCTGAAATAAAAATAGAATCTAAATTTTATGATTAGCGCATCATTCATAGAAAAAATAATTTAATAAGAATATTGATAATGAAACAATAAAATCTCTTGAAGAATCATTTAGAATTGATTATTTCTTATATATAGTAGATCAAGTAATTTTTCACTCCAAAATAGATTTGAACAATTTAAGATATATAAAAATATGTTTGATTTTTTTTAGTGATAAAACTTGAAGTCATTAGACAATGATAGTTTGAAAAAATATTATCTTAATCTTGAATGTTCCTTAAAATATAATAACTATTCTGATATTGATGGTTTAGATTTATTTTCAAAGCTAAAAATTTAAAAAAATTATACAAATGAAAGATAACAGTCCAATGGACATACTCAATCATATAGGACAACTCGACTCTTTTTCAAATATATATATTGCTTTAGAATAATGTTAACAATTTGAGTAAGTGTTGCTTCGGCAGAAAGAAATTTTTCAAAATTAAAATTAATAAAATCTTACTTAAGATCAATAATGTCTCAAGAAAGATTAAATAGATTGGTTATATTATCAATTGAAAAATAAATGTTAGAAATTTGATTATAAAATTAATTAAAATTTTACATCTCAAAAATTAAAAAAAAATTAGTAAAAATTATATAAATTTAATAATAAAAGTTATATTTTAATATTTAGTTTTAGATCTCTAAATATGTTGAGCCGCCCCTATCCAGTATAACTGTCATCGTTGATTTTCATTGAAAACTATTTGAGATCATGTACATTCAAGTGCATTTTAACTCTTATATAATATGTATGTATACTTATATATAAATATGCATATTGATATGTATATACATGCATACATAATTTGTTTGGAAGTTCTTTTGAAAGAAGTTTGGTTCCATTGGGAAAAGAGAAGAGGTAGGCAGGGCATATGGCAGTTAACGAGCAAGACAGTGTGGAACCAAAAAAGGAATATTCCTTGATTTCAAAACTGCCACTGCCGCGTGTTTATCCCATACCATACAAAAAGGCCAGGAGGAATTCAGGGTAGTTAATAAAAATGCGCCGTTGCCGGGGATCGAACCCGGGTCGCCCGCGTGACAGGCGGGAATACTCACCACTATACTACAACGACCGCGTTATTGAGCTGGCAACAATTTTTTATAATTAATTTTGCGGAAGAATCTTCACTACTTTTCATCGCCAATCCAGTTATAAACGACCCACGTATCCCAAATCCGGGCCTCATCCAAATCTATAACTTTAAACTCCAATCAGGTTCATTATGAAAATTATTTTGGCCCGGACAATTCCAGAAGTTCAGGTTTTGATACTTGATTCATTAAAACTAGCTTCTACTTGGAACCTGACATGGAAGAGCTTCAAAGACCCAAAACCGGAAGCCACTTTTCCAGCGAACTCAGTGCAAGATATGCTATTAAACACAATTCTCCCGTTCTTTTTCAACTAGAATAAGAATCGGGAGCTCACGATTGAAAAAATATTTGGCCAGCATGACACGGACATAGCTGCTCCGAGGTGAAATTGATTTAAAAAAATAAATAAAATAGAGTACTGATACAAATCTAGTATTGGTATAATCAGAAAGATCAAAAAATAAATATCAAAAAACAGCCCCATCTCAAGATCCACCTAAAATGCTCTGCAATGAATGATGCATCCAATTCATTGTTGTATTCATCTTTCAGAAAATATGTCCAATGTCAAGGGCAACGCTGCCGATCAACGGTCTTCTGATGTCCCACAATAAAGGATGAGTGCCGTCCTCCAGCATACAACCATAGATCCATCCAATCACTGTAGCAAAATCATCCTCAACAATTAGACGGTCAAATCCAAGCATTTGCCGTGCAAATGCAATCCTAATCCGATAGCTCGCAACTCCACATTTGGTATCATGAACTCATAAAAATGGATCCCACCTGCCATTATCAGTCTGGAGTTAGGCTCATGAATGACGAATCCAGCACCCCTACTTCCATCATGAACATTGTCATCGAGTTTATCTTGAGATAGATCAAGACCAACTATGAATAACAAAAAAACTTCAATTGTAGGGAAGACCCATCATCCACCGATATGTTCCTTCCTCTGCTGGGAATATTTGCTTACGGCAATGAGAATATATAAAATGATGGTCCTCAGGACTCGAATTTGGACCCTTTTAACCTAAGCTTTCTATCACTGCACCAAGCAATAACACAGCATATTTGAAGGATAAAGGGGATTTGAAACTCCAGGCAGCCAGTTCTTGCATCAAAAGGAACTGCTGCAAATCCTTCAGAACACAAGAAGTTTGAATGAAGATTCTCAAGAACTCGAGATAAATATGGCATATTAGAGGTAGCTTGCATATTGCAACCAAAGTGACTGTTTTTGCATCTGTCTAAAGCAATCAAAGGCAAGTGCAATAAAGATCCCACAACCAAATAAAAAAAAAATCTAGGAGGGGTTAACTCCAGAGACAGACAAAGGTCTTGGTGCAAAGACGCATTTAGAGCATTAATAAATACAACCACAAACAAAAGGTTAAGACTTGTTGGTGGCAATCATTGATACTGATCCGCTGTTTGTTATGGTCATTACTGGTTCTGCACATTCTTACTAGAGAGGGGAACAAGCACTTTGGAAGATACAAAGCATCCAAATCCAAACCTATGATTTGTTGCATCAATGGGGCTCTCCCATCACAGAGGTCTAGTATGAGAGGAAAATGAGAATAGGAAAGAATCACTTAAACTAACCTCATTATAAAACCAGGTTAAAATGCTGAGAAGTGCATTTTATACTGATTGTTAGACTTCCATAAGGGATAGCAAAGGCCAACAAGAGCATCTAGCAGAGTCAATCACTTTTGAAAGGAACATAATGCAAAATCATTTAAAAACAAGACCTAATTCATTTTTAAAAAAATCTATTTCATCTGGAAAATGAAAAAGGACCGAAGCACTCAGAATGTTATATACAGAAAGTAGAGTTCCTACTTTACGATTATTGAAAAGAAGATAATTCAATAACTAGTAGAAAGGCACTCGGTAAACCATAATTTGGACTCCACTTAAATATGCTCCATCTAGTCTTGGCATGCACTATATTGATGATTAAATGTCAGTCTTTCAATATACCCAACAGTGTAACGAGTCAAAAGTGCCTGGACAAAAAGCACAAATAAGCGTTCCTAGCAGAGGCAAGAACGAAGACCAGATTGTGTTGTTTCAAAAGCAAAAGAAGTGATAATAAATAGTACAGACAAAAAGACCTGCTTCAGTAACTCGTTCAGGAACAATCATTACAAGCACAAGACAAGAAACACTAAATACCAAGATGCCTGAAGGGACACAGGGATATTATTAGTTCTTTTTTTTTTTAACCTTTTCACATGTATAAACATAATAGCTTACCCTCTCATGACGAACGCACTAGACATCCAAAAGCAAAATAAGGTAAACAAAGTATATTTATGCACCAAATTTCGTGGAATTAAAGCAATAAGAAGCAAATGCTGCAGCAGAAAGCATAGCCACCAGTTACACTGAAGACTGCAAGGACCTTGAAATGTTTCATGACCTTATAAAAAGGTTTCATATGAAAACGTCAATTCCATGTCACAGTGAAAATAGTAGAATCTTGCTGCAACAGAACATGAAACTGCAGAAGTGAACCATGTTCATTGATAGGAGGATCATCAAAAAACTAGCTGAAGATAGATTTCAATAATCAAAGGGCCATCCAGAGTAATGCATCTGATTAATATCTTCATGAACAGCAGCAGAACTGCTTCCTCCTGATTCATTTTGGTGAGAATTTGAACTAGAGTTTGAGGAGCGAAATGGCCACAGAAAGGATAATGGATTTCGCCTCCCTTGACTTTCTCCACCATTTTCCCTACTTGTGGAATAATTGTTATTCTCACTGTCTCTGGCACTAGAACTTGAATTTTGATTGCTCGAACGGCTGCGGGTGTTACTACCAGAGCCCTGTGATGGCAACTCATGGCGACAAACCGGGCAGGAATTGTGCTGGACCAACCATGGAATGATGCAATCAGAGTGGTAAAAATGCTTACATGGCATTTCCCGTGCTTCAGATCCCAACTCAAACCTGTCTTTACAAACTGGACAGTGTGAATCACCACGAAGATGCCTCTGGTTTATCTTCACAGTGGGCAAGGCATCAATTGCTGACTGTGAAGCAGGTGGTGGACCACGCCGATCATTTCGAGTAAGCTGCTCAATCAGCTCATCAAGACCTGAACCAAAAGGTAATTCCCCACATTGGCATGCCTCAGCCCAAGCGCTGGGCCCCATTAAGAGGACCTCCATACCTCCATTCTCAGACATACGGACAGGAAGCTGGCCACGGAAGATCAGCCAGGGACCTGGGCCAAATCCCATCCCATTGTCTGTGATCATACCAGGCCTACCACGAACATCATTGTCACGGTTCCTTAACGCCATCCGTTGCCTCATCAAGGCAGACAAGACCTCCATAATTCCAAATCGACGATCATGATCTTCATCATTTCCAGTCCAAAGAGATCAAAAGGGCCGAGGGCACCACCATCTATCTCATTCAGCTCTTGTATAAAGCCTCCATCACAGTAAGGGCAGATCATGTCCTGTCCATGAGGCCGGACCGCTTGCCTGCAAGCATAACACCAATGTGTGTTTCCACTTGACATTTTCCACACTCTCTTTGTCAGCTATCTCAGCCTGCAAAGCCCCAAAACAAAGTTCTCCAATCAAATCACAAATTCAAGTCTGGAGTCCTGCTCCTTCGAAACAAAATTCTGCAGCAACAAGGTAACTCTTAAGAGTCCCACAGACAAGTAACTAGAAGGCAGAAGTCCGCATCAGACCATCAATTAACATTTGCAGCATGAAAAGGAAAATGCCCAAAATCAATTATGCAGTATTACTTTTTTAAGCTGATCGCAAGCATCAGACAGTCTGTGATGGCACATCTTAGATACTGACTGGATTATGTCAAAAATGTGGACTCACATTGACACAGTTTTAAATAAGATCATGACACTGGCATGATAAAAAATAAACCACCCAAAACTTCCATCCATTTCCATAGCATACTCAACCTTATTATGAAACCAATTACAAGGATTTTGAGAGAAAGGAATAGGCAATTTTGAGACAAAAGATTAGAAGGTGGAAGACTGCAGAACATGTATTTGGATCACTAGTGGCATATGGTATTTGCATGAGAATGAGAAGCTAGAATGGTCATCTCCCTTCCTTTAGTCCCAATCTAATTAATTCATCTTAGAAGGAAAAAGAAATAACTTGAAAGTATAATCTGATATGGCATGAAATCAACCCTCTCATCATGAATGGACATGTGGCAAGAAAGGATTTGAATTCAAACTTTGAATTCTAGGCGGGATCCAAACAAGGAGATTACAACAAATTAAATCCAAATAAAGAAGGAGATTATGGGAAACATTTCCGCCTCCAAATCATGACAAATCCATGCTTCTTCGCCTATATAAACAAGGCCAAGGAGATCCTAGGGAGAGGGGCTAAAAAAGGGAGAAACTCCCATAGCTCAAGATCTCATGGTGAGAGTCTCTCAGGCCCTCATTTATCATTTTGCTCCTTTTCGCAAGTTGGCAGGTCCATGAGATGTCAAGACCGAAGCGAGCCAACCTCGGCTAGAAGACTAGCTAGAGGAAGGGCTCAAGCTCATTCATGGGAAGGAGCAAACATATGGCAAGGCACCATGCAAAGAATTTCTTGTGCCACTCCAACGTTACTACTTCAAGGCCGACCATCTCCATATAAGACAGATGCTGACCAGATCCAACTATCTTCAAATCGGCCAGCCGCTGATTAGATCCAACCATCTCCAGATCAGCCAAATGTCTATCAGATCTGACCATCTTCCAATCGGCCAGACGTCGACCAAATCCGACTATCTCTAGATTGGCCAAATGTTGACCAAATCTGACCATCTACAAATCAACCAAACGCCGACCAGATTCGACCATCTATAGATTGGCTAGATGCCGATCAAATTCGACCATCTCTAGATCAGCCACATGCTAAACAGAACATGATAATATTTATACTACTCTAACTCTCTTATATTTATTGCTGTTCTACCAAAATCCGATTTGATTTAGGCATCGGAGGTCCGGTCGAAGCCAATCCAATGAGCTTTTCTCTTCTTTGTTGTGTGTGCAGATCTACAACCCTCCAAGAAAGATCAATGCTCCATCTTCCGCCATCATGAGTTGAGCGGATCGATCAACGCTCTCCAGGCTATCCTAGTTAAGCCGGATTTTGGCAGCAACATAATCCATCCACCAACTCCCTTAAAAATGCAAATATAATCTTTCACTGGCTTACAAGTGCAACACGCCCAAGCATTCAAACTATAACCAGATGCCTCCTATGTTTTGAGATTTAGTATATTTGCAAACCTAGTAACTATTAACACTTAGCATAGCTTAAGTTGAGTGAAGTAACAGGCACCGCTGACATCATTTTTGAGTTTTTCCCGATGGTGAAGCACGATATCATCGAGACTCAAAACGTGGATGCCTGTAATGACGATAAACCATCTTTTGTATCCAGAAATGAAATCCGAAACATTTATGTTTAATACTGTTCCTCCTATCCAATAAAAACCATTCTTTTATACTGCTGATACAAAAACTAACAAAAAGAGAAAAGACGAAGGAAATAAAGCAGCGAATGGAGAATCCATATATTTCGAGAAATATAAATAGATTATCCAACTAATTTACAAAGATGCTTCCAGATTTTAGCATCTAAGGAATCACGAATCCACAATTGATAAAGAACACCCTAAATCGACATATGCTGTCCCACCAACTCACCCAAAAGGACTCAGATAAATCCATCAGAAATGTGAAATAAGAGCATCGAGACATACAAGAACTTACGAAAACGCATCAAGAACATACAAAATTTGCTCAATAAATCGAGAAATTCACTAAGACTACACTAAGAAAGCACTCATCCAGTGCAAAATTCTCAAAGATCATACAAAAGAAGGCTTTTACCTCCAAAAGGCCAGCTTCCGCCGGGAACCGTGGAGGATTGGGCAAGAGAAGGACAGCCCCAAACCTATCAAAGGGCTAGGGTTAGCGTTGGGAGCTCATTAGGGACAGAAATTGGAGGAGGCAATAATAATGGGGGTGGTGGTGAGGATGGCGATTGGGATGGAGGCTTCCAGAGGGACCGACAGCGCACACCTGTGGGCTCACCGTGCTGACACAACGAGACCCGGTTTGGCTTCCTCTTGGGGTACCGTGTAAGGTTGATGAATTGATGGACCGTCTGATCTAGTGGAATATCCTTAGTTTTTAAAAAAAAAATAATTTTGCTGATGATTGTATCATGCCGATACAGACTATGGGAAATGGCCGATACGGTATCAGTCGAGATTTTCTAACCGGTTTTGAAATTTTATATCAATTTATATTTTAGATTTTGTTACGATAAGATAGCTAATATTGGATTTTAAGACCTCGTTTCCAATTATGCCATTAAAATCTCAAAAAATGCGGGATCTTTCTCGGTTTATCCCAATGGTCTTTCTTGATCGAGATAGACTGAGATCCTGATCACCTCAGCCATCTTCCAAGATGGTTGAAATTAATGGTTTTAAAATCCTTATAGTATAATCCAGGCCATGATTTGAAAGAACAATATATATTTGATGATGTTAAAAAGATCGAATTTATTATATATCTATATTTATAGTTCTCTTAAAAATAATAGCCTATATATATATATATATATATTAATTTTGTATAACTTTTGGAGATTAAATAATTGATAAATGTTGAAAATAAACTGTCATGAATAAATATCACTAACCTCAGCTGCATGAGAGCAGAAACAATGTCTCCATGAGCAGCTATTTTAGTGATGATGCCGCCATTGCAGATGAACTTGAAGAAAGACTGGTTAGCAATGCACATTTTTGGAATGCTGAACATTGTGTGGGGACTAAATCAGATATACATCATGTTCACCTAACAACTTAGTCTGCCTTGGGGCCAAGACCTAGTTTTGAACATAATCAGAGCCCAGTAAGGATGAAGGAGTAACGTTAGACACCATGGAGGGTTGATCCTAAAACCATGTTTTGAAAAAGTAAATCGAAAAGTGAAAACATTATTTTGGGTTGAAAATTGACTTATGCAAGACAGCCCAGTAAACCAGTTTCAATGAAATGTTTGCTGATATGATTTATTTCACTCATGTGAAGGGAACAAAATGTGGATTAAGGCATCAAGCGTACACAAGGATGGGTTGTTGAGAACTAATGAGAGCTCGAACAATAAATTTCAAATAGCTTTTCTTGCTGTGAAGGCAGTGAGTCGGACGAGCACAGAACTAGTGAAAGATGAGTTGGAGAACGGCTGTGGTGGCTAAGCTCGTATAGAGAGTTTGGAGCTAATGATTCGATGGAAATTCTTTCTTTTTATGTACAGATCGTCGGTGATTCATATTTCACCACAGTAGACTGATTCGCGCCTTCTTCATCTCCAGATCATCAGACCGAATTTTGGGCATCAACATCTTTTTCTCTTTCTTTTCAAGAAAAGGCAAAAACTATGAGATAATCCACATCTCCAGACCGGCTTTTAGGCATCAACAGCTTTTTTTTTTTTCATTTGAAAAGAATTCGAAATTAAAAATCTCAAATGAACTATGCAAGAATATAATATTATATAATTCAAATGTGAAAAAGTTGATGATTATTTTCCGAAGCTAAGCTGCTCTAATTTAGATTGTTGGATTTAACCTACATCGGCAGCTTATGTGTTCGATAAGGATCCTCTGGTGCCAAAGTTTGAGTCGACATAGAGCAGTATCATGCAGAAAGAAACAAAGGATCCACTCCGTTGTTGGGGTTCGATAGTACGTAACTATATGTATACTATCTTATTAAATATGAAAGTACATGTCAGGTTAAATGATATTCAATGCATCAATGACCATTGAAGGAATAATTAAAATAATATTTAATTTATTTATTATTTATTATATTTATTTATATATATTTAAAATAATTAAATAATTAAAAATTATATTTATGCATAAAATATCGAATAAATCCTGTGAGAATCTGATGATCTTGGTTTCACATAGCTCCTTCCTAAATTTATTATTTTTATTATTTTTATTTTTAACCATCTTTAATTCTTTTCATCATTTTTTTTTTTTTATTCTCTCCTGTTATATCGTCCATACATCATCATTGTCATTAGGTATAGTAGCGTCTTTAAATTTGGGGCAGAAAAAAATATATAAATATATAAAATTTTAAATAACATATATAGATGAATCCATCATATTTTTAAATTAATTGATAATATATTTATACTTTTTAAACTCTTGCGTATAAAGAACCTGAGCATCGTCTAACCTTTGCCGTTGGGCCGCTCCAAGCCTCTCACCCGATTGAGATTCCTGAACGGAAGCAAGCACCGGCGGAAAACATTAGAAAAATCAACAAAAAAAAAAAAAAAAAAAGAAAGAAGAAGGAAAA
>KE504930.1:515681-537590 GCA_000441515.1 Elaeis oleifera
AGGTATTTTTTTTTTGGCTTCTTTTTCTTTTCATTTCTTTCTCTTTTTTGGAGATCTGTGGGAAGGAGAGCACTTGAGGGAGATCGGAAGTGTTTCTTAGGTTCCGGTTCGGGTTTTGTTTTACGCATGTGGGATTGTGCGAGTTGTGGCGGTGTGAGCCGGTCCCTTGAAGTTTTGAGAGATATTTTGGAGGATTTGGAGATTTTCCATCGAAAGGATTCTTCTTTGGCTACAAAAATTTCAATTTATAGAGTTCAACAGAGGGAGAGAAAGAAAGGTGGATAGAGGCATAAAGTCCGACCAAACGTTTGTGACCCCTTTCCTCCTTCTCCTCTGTGATTTCCCATCTCCCATCCGAGCGCTTGGCTTGAAGGCGCTCGCAACCTAAACCAAACAAAAGAGAGAACTAGAGGGAACAAAGAACCCTAAACAGTTTTGGAAGACTGGCTGTAATTTTAGATTCTGCTGACGGAATTTAGGTCGGTTTCTTTAAATTTCTATCTTAGTTTTGTATATTTACATCTTAGTCTCGAGGAATTTTGGAATTATCAAGCTATTTCTATGAAATACGATTTCTCTTTTTCTTATTTCATAGATTCTTCAGCTTCCGTCATGTTATAGAAATCAATTGCCCACAATTCCGTCTGGGTTTCAACAATTTTTGATGAAAATCGCGTTGATCATTTGTTGTTCTTCACGTTATTTATTTTAATATATAATTTCATTGCGGCATCGCAGGGCCTTGGGAGCAGGAGTGGATTTGATGTTGTTTAGGATTAATCAGCAATGGATAAGAGGAAGGCTTTGTTTCGAACGAAATTGAGAGAGTCTGCACAGAAACGGGATAAGCGCATTGATTCCCCACTTGTGAGGTATTTAAGATCATTCAGTACCGTCACGGCAAAATCTACATTCTTTGCCTTTGCTATCATTGCAACTGTAGAACGCTCTTGAATATGCACTGAAGAAGTTAACTTTGCCCCTTTTATTAATATATAAATGTAAAGGCAAGATCCTTGGACCGTTGTTCTTTTTGTTGCCAAGCCCTGTAATTTTGCCTAAGAGGTGGATGGAATTCCTTATATTAAACTCCGCTTCATTTCTGCTTTGTCTACAATCTACATTTTTCTTAATTATGGGGTCTCAGAGGGGTTGTTTATGGGGATGCATGTGCTTCAACTATTCAATGAATAAGTAGGATTTCCAAGTTTTTATGACACGAACTTCTCTTTCACAAAGTTGCCTTAGCCAATGGAGGATATATGTAGGTTGGGAGCTGATTATAAATAGTCATGACTGTTTGTGTGTAGTTTCACATCATGTTTTCCTCTATTAACTCAAATCTGACTATTTGTAGTTCAAAAGTTAGGGCTTGAATTGTAAATTTGAAAATTAGCATGGATATGGCCAAAGATCAACCTTAAAACCAATTGCAATTTCATATCAAACACCTATTAAACCTTCTTTAAGCTTAGATTTTGAATAATACTTTTTGCCACACTCTCATACTCAACAAAAATTGGTTCTGTTGCATGTGTTTATGGAACAACTACCAAATGAAAAAGTGCTTCTTTTTGAAAATGCTTCTTCTTATTATTATCATTTTGTTTGAGCAATAACAATGAAATCATGTTCTTTCCGTGTTATACTTATAATTTTCATTCTTTGTATGAGTTTATACTTCTTCTATGCTTCTTTCTCACACTAACAAATTCTTTTCAAAACTTTCATAAGATTATATGTCTTAGTGAATTTTGCCATTCTTGTAATGGTTCATCAAATATTAACAAGATCTGCGAGATCTTGCTTAATCTGTACAAGATACAAGCATTAACATCATATAAACTTTAAAATGTTTTCATTTCCCTAGAACTTATCTCAATCCAAACCCTATATGCTGTCAAACCTATTTGAAATTTGCAAAATTTGTGGTTAATTTTGTGAATATGCTTCCTAGTTCCTACAGTTCTAGTGCCCATGAGCAAGTTCACCAAGGTGGAAAAAATAATTAAGGAATAACCTCAAAAAGTGTGGCTCTTATATAATTCATTTTGGTTGAAATCAGTGAAACTAACTGACTGGTCCTAAAATGGCCGAACTAGCTGAATCAAGATTGGACACAGACTCACTGAAATCAGTCTGTTTCATTCAAATCATTTAGGTTTCAGTGAGAACCTTTTGGACTTGTAGTTTTCTGATGAAAGAGACAGATGGCTTGTTGAACTACCACATATGCCTTGATTGACATAGCAGTTAAGCTGACATTTGGCAAACATGCTCCGATGCCATTCTTGCTGTGGAATTATAACTTGTTTTGGAATGTTAAATGCGGATATATTACAGTCAGCTTAGGTTAAGACTTTTCTTTGTGTAGGTATAACGAATATGATCAACCAGTTTGCAGAGTCTGTAATGTTATTCTGAAATCTGAGTCACTTTGGCCTGCACACCAAGCTTCCAGAAAGCATCATGAGGTAAGATTTTAGCTGCTTTATGTTTCTCAAATTTTTGCATTTGCTGGTCCTCTGCTTGGTATATCATATAATTCATCAACTTTCTCTCTTTCTATATCATATAATTCATCAACTTTCTCTCTTTCTTCTTTTTATACAGAAGAGAGGACTTGATTTATTTAGTTGATTTAAACTTTTGTTCCATTGGACACCAACTTTGTTATTAATATACTGATATAAACTATGCTTCAACAATAAAATATTATAATAATACAAGGATTGCTTTCCTCAGTTATGACCTGGCAAATATGTGAACGTCTCTTTTGTCATTGTTATATGTTCCTCTGATGTGCTTTTAGAGATTCTCTATGGTGATACCTTGGATAGATCTTTATTTTTTTGGGGTGAATGTTTCTTTTTCTGTGGTTATTTGCTTCATATAGTGTTTAAGATGGATGTGTATAAAAGTGCATTGAAATTTTGGTTGGTTTAATCTAGTAGTTGAGTTACTGTAGCATACCCATTTGGAAATAATATTCCTGTTAATTTTTCAAATGGAAGTGCAAAAAGTGCCAAATTTAGCAATTGGAGTGAGGATCAGTTGGAAAAATAAAGGATATTCTGAATGGTATTTTGTTGACTTGTAATGGGATGGATAAGTAGGCTGAATGGATGAACCATATTACAACTGGATGTAACATCATGTCGGTGTTGCCTGTTGCTGCCTTTTACAATTCTTTCTAAAGTTACTTTCTAACAGTTCGCTGGTGATGTATCTGTGTGTGTGTGTTTTTTGCAATAATATGAATAATGCCATAAATTTATGATTATGATAGTTTCTTTTATTATCTCACATCTTCATTATTCTCTGTGTTTCTCTTTTACTTTTCCTTATTTATGAGCTCACATTTTATCTGCTGAATGCATGTGTTCACATTTGTACTGAGAAGCAGGTCTGTTACATTTGTTATATATTCTGGTGATGTTTATGGCAGTGTGTTCTTCAAACAGGCTATTGAGAATGTAAAAGCTAGTGCTGCTGGATTGACTCGTGGCAATAATGTAAATACTGAACCTCCAGCAGAGGTGCAGAAGCCAAGGTCATCTTCCACACTGCCTACAGATTTTTTGATAAGCAAGAAGAAAAAGGCAAAAGACCGGTAAGATAAGTACTTAGGCTAAGTTTTTGAAAAGTGCATTATTGTTGGGTTTCAAATTATAAGAACCTATAAGGTGGAATGAATTTGCTCATCCACAAATGCTCAACTTCTTCATCCGATGTCATTTATGCTCGCATTTTGTCAAAATGGTCAGAAGAGCACCAGGAATCTGGTTTCTCATGCTATTTAGTAAATGAGAGATTGAAGCTGCATTTCTCTTAAAGTGACATTATAGAAATTGCTGACAAATAAACCAATAATTTAGCAAGTTCCATTGGAATAGTAGCAACATAGGCTAGGTTTTTAATCTGATAAGAAATCTAGCTGGTGTACTGACAACCTCTTTGACTTCTTATCTTCACTTGTGTAATATTTTATATCTCATGGGGCTTTCCATTCTTGTGACATAGTCCTCTAAATCTTTGTTGTTGATTGAAATCTTGTGCCTATCTAGATTCTAGACCACATGCACCCAATCCATGATTTAGCAAGGGGCGATGACCTATATATTTACCTGAATAAGGATTTAGACATAAACCTCATTCCTTTATCCATGATCGTGAAAGCCTTTCTTCCCCCAAAAGAGATGTGGTATGCTTGTATATTGGTTATATTATTGAAATCTTACCTTTTTGAACCCTTTGACAATCTATGCCTATGTGACTTCCCATTCTTCTCAAGTAGTTTCTTGACCAACCATAACCAGAACCATCTAGCTTCATCCCAACCATCTAGGGATGGTTTGTTGAATGCTTGTTCACAAGAAGTTTTATTTAAGGCCACTGTTATATTATTTCAAGCTTTTCAATATGTTTTTATCATAACCTACACCCATGTTGCCTTATGTCTTCCCCACTTTTCTTGCATCTTTTAGCACAAATTAAAGTACCTTTCTTACTGGAGCCCCCTCCAGTGTGTATAATTCATGCCCATCCCCTGTCATTTGAATCTTCATTGCTTTGTCCTTGATTTGTGCAACTCATACATCTTGAACAGTTCTCTTAACTCTTCTTTTGTTACTTGTCAGCTGTCATAATTCTGGAGCTCGGGATATTATCAGTCACTGGCTTGAGGATCCTCAAAATGAAGGAAATGTATTGTTGGGCTTGAAGGGAGGAAAAGGGAGAAGAGGGAGGGGGGGGGGGGGGTGACAGATGCTTTAATTGTTGGAAGAAAGATATATCTAAAGTAAAGCGAATTTTAGTGTTTTCATGGTTGTATTTCAACAATGGTTATATTTTGACAATGTTTATATTTTGATGATGCTTGGCTATTTCACGCAGTAGCAACAGAGTGCCTAGACTAATATTTAGTTCAGCTTTACTATATATTACTAAGTTAATATTGCCATTTTCATGTATTCTTATTGCTGCAACTTGCAACGCTTCTGATCCTAATGACCACTTTGACGTGCTTATCCAGTCTATTTACACTATTTAAACTCTTCCAACCAATATTTTACCAGCCAACTAATTAACATACTGATGTCCAGATACGTTTACTGGAGCAAAGATCCAATCTGCCAGCTCATCAGTTGGATCCGATATCTCTGATCATCAACAAGGAAAGAAAGAAGTTTCTTCTCCTGTGCACCAATCATTGAAGGTGCCAGAATCTGTGATGAAGACTGATGAGCAGGTTGATTCAGGGACGAAGGAAGAAGTGAAATTAAAGAATCTGCCAAGTTAGGTCAGCCCTCAAAAAGGTTGGATGACACTAGTGTCAAGAAACCCAAGGGAGCTCTTCCTGGAAACTTTTTTGATCAAAAGGAAAGAAGTGAAAATCAGTCCTCCAGACAACAAAACGAAGCTCCAAGAAATACAGATAGTTTAGAAGTCAAGCAGCTAAAGCGAGCTCCTCCTGATGACTTCTTTGATAGAAAGGAAGAAAGTGATAGTGTTCAGTCCAACCAGCTCAGTCAACCATCAAAACAGCAGGACAATCTGGAAGCCAAGCAGGTTAAAGGAGCATTACCTGAAGGCTTCTTTGATAACAAGGATGCTGATCTCCGTGCACGTGGAATTGAACCTGTAAAGGTTGATATCAAGTAAGATCCTTTATCACCATATCTATAATCACAACTTCTCATGATTTTATGCTTTCTATTGCTTGATGGACTATGAAACTGATTTTCTTTCTTGGTTTGACTTTGTAGCAATGCTAGTTGTTTTAATAACTGGGAAACTGTATTTTGACTGTTGTGTGAAGTGGTGGTTGCGGAACCTTGTCCAACATGTCTTGAAGCATTTGAGAAGCTAAACGTATTCTATTGTTAGGAAACCATCAAAAAATGAATTCACACAAATCTCTCAGCGTTCCTATAAACAGTCCTACTGTATCCAAATCTCTTTTATGGAACGATTTATGCAACCAATCATGAACTAGATTGGAAATATATGTCTCACGAATCATTTCTTCAAGTAAATTTTCCTGGCAAACTCATCAGGTACATGATTTTACTTTGGAAATTCTGGTAGTTTCTGGAACCTGGAGGCTACAGGTGTTCCTGTTCATTTGAACTAGTGGACTCATTGCATTAGAGTTCTTAGAATAATCAACATATATTGTAGTCTTACGTCGTCGAACTGTCTGGACATTGTAGTTCTCAGATTAGTGAAAAGTTATCTGCTCTTGAAAACAAAAGAATCTTCCTTGGGTCTTTATCCATAAAAAGGTTTGCAACTTTTAATGAAGGTCTTTCTTGCTAATAAATAGTAACAAATATTTTTGGAGTGTATATAATCCTGAGTTCAACTTTTTATGCCTAACTTGTTTTATCTTTGTTAAATCGAGATATGTGAGCTCTGACCTTATGCTCTTGCTTGACGTTGAGATTGCTAGGTTAATTATGTTGAATATAGATATTGTCCAATGTATTTATATAATAGAAAATTGTATTGCATCCTTGGGAGCCTATTTTTCAAGGGTTGCCATATTTAAAATTATGTTCTTATGCAAGGATTGAAGTGTCACGTGCTGGTGGCATGCTGGCCTAGCATGGGCATGGTGCGTGCCTTGTTGTGCCGTGCTTGTCATGCACTATACAACAGCATGTTGATAATTGGCAAGCAACCAGTGCTCTGCCATTGCCACATACCAGCAAAGCAGTTGGCATGTTATCCTCCTGTACCATGCTGACTATCACTTAAATCCATGCTCCTATGTCTGATTGTGAAGCACACTTTTTTCTAGGATTCGTGTTAACAATTTCCATGTCTTTTGTTTGCCAATTTCAAATGATGTCCATAGCTTCTTTCCTGAGTAGGAGGTGTTTACTTGTATCATGAGCAGTGCGAGTGATTATTCACATTTCTATATGAATAGAGGTTCGTTTTGAGAGGGATGAAAAATCTGTATGACACAATTTAACTAGTTTTGCATTGATAAGATGATATATTGATGGAGTTTTCAGGAGTTATGGACCTAATGTGCTAGGACTAAAACTGTTTAATAGAATTTATGTTCATCAGAATTTATAATTTCTGGAATCCTCTCTTTCTTGTTATGCTTGGACCTTTTTCCTCATGTCACAGGCATCATGAATGTGCATGCTCTTGGTTTTGCTTAGGATGGTTAAATTCTAAATCAGACGTTGGATGGCTGTGGCAAACAAGAAATCCTTTGCTTAAGCAGAATCTCGAGAAGTTAAAATAGCCATAAACACATGTCATGCAAGAATACTGAATACATTCAGAATTGCATTCTAAGGATTGGAGATTTTTGCAGTCTTCCTAACCTATCAGATACCTCCAACAATGTATGTAACTGAGGTGGACTGATCATCATAGAGCATGTTAGTTGAACGGCCGTTCGGCATATGTAGATGGAGCAGAATAAGAATTTATTGAAGGCAGAACTTATGCCCATATAGTTGTACCATTACAGTTATTGAGATGAAATTTCCTTTTTAACTTTATTAGGAAGGTGCTGAAACCTACCAATCATCAACCATTAAGAGGAACCTGACGATAGATGTAGATAGCTGCTTGTTAGGTTAATTAAACCTTGTGATGGAGAAAAGATAAAGAAAAGGAAGGGATGATCCATCCCAGAGGAATTGCATTGGCAAAGTTTTTAAGTATTACAGCTTAGCCAGTAGGATGGACGATAGCAGATGTGAAAGAAAGCAAAGGTTATTACATCAATTGATGGCTGTTTCAAGGTGATGAACCTTGGAAACCCTTTGTTGGCATGCCAGGATGCAAGATCTGTACTGTCTAATAGGAGAATGACATTGAAGTATGTATGCTGATGACCCATCGATGACTAGTAGTGTGGCTCTTCCAAAGAAGAGTGGGATTGATTCTTTTGTTCCATAGTTTTTCTATTAATGATTAATAGTAATTGATACCTTGTACTCGGGAAACTAAAAAGCTTTAAACTGCAACCCAAAATGTGCGACTACAATAAGGTAGTTCTTGAAAATGAGCAAAGCTTCTCTGCATTATTCCACCTGACACTGGTAACCACTGACCCTTTGGTTTTGCTGTTTGTTGTGATAGCACTTCAACCTTAGTAATGGTAACATGTAAATAAACTGTCTTTGTTTGACACCCCGGCCATAGTGCAAAGTAAGGAATCCTTGATGAATATCGCTGCTAGAACTCCGTATATGATTGAGGAACACGTGGGACACAGGCAATGAAAAATGTTACAGAAGCTAGCGATTTGATGGCTTTTCTTGATCTAAATTCATATCAAAACCTTGGCAATTGGTGGTGGAAATGGACTTCTGGAACATTAATAGATGGAATGTTTAAAGGTTTGGATATCAGAACCCTCCTGTCAAATGGAAGATATATATCAAACAATGTCGACTGCCAGTTAGTTGGAGGATGGCTTCACTGATGATCGGACAGGGATGTTTACATGGCATGATAATTGCACTGTTGTTTTCTTCTTTCTAGTGTTCTTTTAGGTCTTTATGAATGTTCTTGATAGCATCAAAGAACCCTAAAGGCATAAGCTGAAACTTGTTGCTGGCATCCTGAATTTGCTGAGTTTTCGAGACTATGATACCTGATTCTGAAATAGTTATCTAGAATAGACAGAACTGTTGTCTTGGCCATTTCACTCTATGGATTCTTGGTTACAGTGTGTGTTGGTGATGCTTGTTTGTATAAATACGTCATGCCATATCTTCTGAAGTTCCTTGTTTTCCATCTGCTTTCTGTTTTTCTTCTTTTTTTAAGATATTTTTCAATTTTACAAGCCTTGCTGCATCAGTTGGTTCACCAGTTGGCAATGCCGTTAGCGAAGTTTTCTTCCTGTTTATATCCTGCTTGAGGCAATTTTGTGTTTAGATTAAAGAGCTTTGGTTAAACTTCATGCAGTGATGCATACAAAGAATTTGAGAAGGAAATCCAGGATGACTTGCAGGAAGTGGATGACCGCCTGGAAGAAGAAGAGGTTCGAATTTCGCCATTTGGAACTTTGTGACAATGAAAAAGTCCTCATTTAGTGAAACTAAAGAATACAAGAACTGATATAATGATGTACTCAATTAAAAAATTACACCATTGCAGATTGATGCTGCTGAGGAGAGAGAGGGGATTACGTCTCTTGAGCAACAGTAAGTTCTCAGGCTCAAAAGTGCAGCTCAATTATCCAACAAGATGTTTTAACTAGTTCCACTTTTCCTCACTTTTTGCTGTTGTCTTTTGGTTTTATCATTAATAAACAGGGAATACAGGGAGAAGGTGAATATGGTAAAGCAGAAGCTCTTGGAAGTAAAGGCTGCACGTCTTGCCAGAGGGCAAAAACGTCCTGCATTCATGGGCAAAGAGTCAAGTGATGAGTCCTCCAGTGATGATGACGACGATGATGATGATGATGAGAATTTTGCTGTCGACTGGAGAGCACAGCATCTGTAACAACTTTCAGCTATTATCTTTTGTATTAAGAAAAAATGTTTAAATTCATTCGGGAGCTGGGTGTGAAGCAGTTCTAGGAATTCATGTTTAACCATCTTTCTAGACAACGACTGCTCATGAACTGTGTAAATGTGCGCCCATGCTCTTCTCACTAAATTGTCTTTCTGCCTTACTCATGAGCGAAGCTGCTTAGAATTTTGACTTCAAATCTCTTCATTGATCTTCTTGTCTGCTTTTGGGGAGATTCCTTTTTTCTATCTGGTTCTCAAGTTACTGTGGGTATCCACGACAGTATTCTCGAGTTACTGTGGTTTTCCACTATAATGAATTCCCTGTTCTTGTCGATGGAGGTTGTGCAGACAGTTGTAGCCTCAATTACTATCTTTATTTGGTACTGATGCTAGAATCCCTCGAAATAACCAATGTTCGGATGCATTGCATTGTACATGAGTTTCCACACCCGTTTGGTTTGATGGTGCTGGCGAGGCTCCATCTGAATGCCATTAGTGTCACCATATAATGTGACAGTCTTGATGTGGGGTGTTCTTGTTTGATGAAACTTTTTTCACCATAAAATAGTGTTATAATTGCTTATAATCACTGTTTGCTTAATGTTCTCATGCTGCTTCAAGTGCATAAGATGTTTCAATGTTGGACATTTCATTAACACAAAACAAGTAAATCTTAAGATCTTGAACGATATGTGGGGCACCAAGGGCTTCGTAAAGCCCCTGCAAAGAGTTGGTTTTTGGATCACAAAAGGACTCTTTGAAGTCATGCAACTTGAAAAGAACTCATGAACACCAGAACTCTTGTGCAACATAGCTCTTGCGGGACAGATGAGGTATGGACTTCGGCTGTCATGATCTAATTCTTTGCTTTATAAGATGATAGTGTCACCATTACTGTTCCAATGCCTTATACAGACGAGGCACATCGTACTTAGGCATGTGCGACAAATCCAAAGACTAAGCCTCTTGAATGCTCCATTCAGTGATTGCATTGGTTTATTGACCAAATCTAGAATTATCCAATATTTATCACAGTGGGTTCCTAAAAATTTTTCATTTAAGTTTGACAACAGTTTCTTTTGCTCAGGAAATCCTAGAATATGGAAGAGATAATAAAACATGCACATTGAGCAGCTTGTGTTATTGGCTGTGTATATCCATCCATATAACGGTTGAGAACTGCAGCAAGAACAACATAGTGGTGCCGTGCTCATAATTTTCGGCAGATAGGCACCCAACCAATTTTGTTACATAAAGAATAAACAATATAGTGATATACAATTATGAAGAAAATATTCAGTGGCTTAGAGAGCATGATGAGCTGCACTACCTGGAATTTGCAACACTAGACTTCAGTGGCAAATTTGCAACACTGGACTTCAAAAAAGAGCCTATCAGGTTCCAAACAGAAATTTTTGATCCAAAAAACCGTACTTTAACTGATCTCCGTGATCCTTCTCTGGCAAACTCCAACTCTCTAAAGATGCCATCCTGAACATTGTCAGGTTCTTCAAGAAGAGGCAATGAAATAGAGCCTTTGGACTCCAGGTTTTTAATCCATCCACGCAACAAAAGTTTACAACCTGTTTGCCAAAAGAGAATCACACTCCTAATTCCATCTTCTTCACAAGACTAGATACTTGAGTTTATAAAGTATCAGGAAAAAAAAAAATCACTAGAGTATATCCAAGCTGCTATATCTCACAAATGAAAGTACCCAAGTAGATAAGCATTTTGAGCTCATTTGTCAAGACCTGGCATACACGCTAAAAGAAAGAACAGATATTCTAGCATTTATTGGATCTGAATAAATATAAGGGAATAATTTCAGTTTGTCGAGAGTCGTGCTCCAGGTAACGATTATGTAGTGACGTCAAGGATTAAAAAATCGAAGTATGGACACAACTCACAAGTCACCATATCATACAACACACACACACACAAAGAAACAGAGGTGGTGTGAGTTGGCATGGGTCAGCACCTACAGGTTCAAAGTATAAGGTGATACAGGTTGGTTTGGGCACCGGTCGGAAAACCTAAGAATGTTACTAGAAGTCTAATATGCTTGCTAGTAGAACCCCTAATCCTATATGATACAAGTTCGTCTTCATAATTATCATTTCACTTTCCTTGTGGAGCACTTTCATATACTGATTTATTAGAAATCAGCTTAGTGCAAGCAAACGTCCAGTGCTCCAGCTATTGCTTCCTACAAGCTATGTTTCTATAATATACACATGAATCTTCAACAAATAGATTTTTTATAAATGGAAGCATCACAATGGTAAAGTATGAGTATATTTCCTTCTCAAGCTTTAGAAATATATGCAAATCTTTTTCGATCCACGTAATAAAGACTTCATCATAAGAACTGCAATGCTGTGATCAGGAAAATGCTGCAGGTTTACCAATGTGACTTTGAAGGTAAAGGTAGTGTTTGGACTAATGTTCACCATTGGCCACTCAAGAAACAAATTACTAACACAATGGGTTAAAAATACAAACTTCTGTCCGGGCAAACCAAATTAACAAGTGCTAGATCTTTAAATCATGAACAATAAATGGAACATACCTCAGGAACCTCATCATGGGGGCAGTGACCAGCTGGGCTAATCTCATAATATGGTACTTCTGGCAATTGTTTTTTCACTTTAAGGCCCCAGATAGGCCTAATCCAGGGGTCTTCTTTACCATACATGAGACAGATGCGAACGTCTTGCGTTTGGCACCTATTTTCAGAAGAAAAAATTAGAGATAAAATAGCAAGTGCCTGTGTACACAAGCTTTGAACAATTCTTCGGCATGAGATAATTGGCAGATTCAGACTGGTGACTAATGGTTTGGTTCCTCCAATACCTCGACAAGGCTTCCTGGAATGATAGCTGTGCCCTGGGAGCAAACATTATTGAGGCCAGTGATGCAGCTGCCGCAGGATGTTGTGTTGTTTCAACTATGCGAGAGAAGACTTTGTCAACCTTTGTAGAAGGGTCCGCATAAACTTGCTTTATTAGCTCCAGTATGCTACCGGGATCGCTTACCTTCTGCCATCTAAATCAGAGAAAAGAACATCTCAGCTTATTCTTATTTAAATACAAAAAATGGATATTTCAGATTATAACATCTTTTACATATATGACTTGATGATCAGGAAAAACAATATCAGCATAGAGGGAATCTCTTTTGCCCCAAACTGACAATGATCATATTAAGATAGTAAAATAATCGGGTTTCCACTGGAGTGCAAACAAATATAAACCTGAAATGGCCAGTTTACGGATTCAATGGTTGGATATGGATCCAACTATCAAACCTTCCATGGAATTAGGAATCATGCCATCATTCATCAAAAAGAACTATATCTAGACCGTATATCCCCAAGATGACTCAGTTAGGCCCCAGTTAGCTGGAACACATCAAATGGTTCCATAAGTTCAGACTTGACCAATTTAATGCATATTACAAATGATTAAGACCAATCTCCAGATTTGTTCTTAAGCATGTCAGGCAGAAAAAAGGTCCCTGGTCAAACATGACTCATTGGAGAACCCAGAGCATAATAAAACGTTCAAAAAAGTTATGACATATACTTCATTACAAATTTATGCTTATAATTTATAAGCATACTGACCAGAACCATCCATGGAAAAATCATCTCATGCTGATCCATATGCAGAAAAAATAGTAACTGGCAATGAATTGCAGTCATAAAATGATTAAAAGGATCATATTAAACTAACAAATACGTACATGAACTCGGTGAGCTTTCTCACACTTGAAGGTAGAGGAAATGTCCCAGCCCATGGAAACAATTTGGACAATCTAGGTGATCTAGTAAGGTTAGGGAGGAATCCCCAAAATGGTGTTGCATTGAGCAATGTAACCCCTTTTACTAGCTCTGGATTGCATGCTGCAAAGTATAGAGCAACAAAGCCTCCTAGAGAATTCCCAACGACATAAACCGGTTCACCGATAACCTGAAAATTGATATTCCAAATATAAGCTTGATTTTAACTATGAAGTCATTTAACCATAAAAATGAGCAATGCAAGATCAGTTATATGTGTTGTAGTTCCCGTTACTACGGAATGTGTCATACTAGTTTGCCACTCCACAAACAAGACAAGGACCAAAAATAATGAGTTCATACACGGCGATATAAAAGGTTAAACAGATGATCTGAAAAAGTTCATGAGTTCACTTCCAGAAGCTGACAAAGGATGGAATGGGAGCTACCAAGTCAAGTAACATTCCTGATATATGAATTAAGAGAGGTTAAAAGAAAATCATCATTAGTATGACCAAGCTAAGAGCTTTTTAACTAAAGATATTAAAAACACTTGAACCTAACTCACATAAATAATAAATTTAGAACCTGAAAAAATAATGTCTAGCAAGTATACCTGTTCAATGAATTGCTTAACTTGGTCTCGCCATAGATCAACAGAGTAGACTAGGTCCTGTGCCCAAGGCTCAGATACCTCCCAAAACCCACATTGCATCCCTTTGTTCAGAACTCTCTCCTGGCTTGTCAGAAGGAGCTGGATCTTCAGATGGCAATGACAGGCCTTGCCCCAGGAAATCCAATGCCCACACCTTATAATCACGGCTGAGATCTTTTAACTGCTTCTCATAGTGAAAAGATCCAACCCCAAAACCTGGAAGAAAGAGCACGTTCGGTGCTTGAACATTCTCCAACCCAGACTTCTCATAGTGGACTGGCAATTGTGGCTTCCATTCCCAAAAACAACTACAGATTGGAGAACCAGGATTCTCCTCAGAGTCGTCGTCGGGTAGACCTGGAATCAGAACTTTTGCAACCTCATCAACTTTCTCAGGGATATGCCTCAGATCAACCTTTCCATCAGTCACGTAATAATTATGGTTTTCAGTGGTGATCTCAGCATTGGCACGATTTCGGAGACCTTCAAGCAGACTTAACAATCTAGTCCCTTCTTTCTGATAGAGGTTCTCGACCTTATCACTGTCCTGGTGAGAATTCCCTAAACCCCAAGAGGGTTTAGGTGCAACACAGAAAATTCCAGTTTCCTACGGGAAAGAGCTTGGAATTCTTCAAACTTAGGCTATTATCTCCAACTTTCCAGTTCAGATTAGCAAAGTGATGGCATGGTACAGAAGTGCAGCCAATGGAGAGCAACTCCATCTCTCGAAAGCTACTTACCCTGCCAGCATCAAATTATTCTTTCAGCCAACAAGGACCAATACAAACGGTAAGCTCTCTGCTCTATTTGCTTCGTCGGGTCGAGGTCAAAGGGTCTTCATCGAATGGCGAAGAGAAGATTCCTGGCAAAAAGTGCTAGTTCCAGTATTGGAGTTTGGAGAGCAAGGCCTTATATTAAACTAAATGATTAAATTTGGCGAATGGATTCATAGAATTATGGGAAGCAAATAATATATCAAAGATTAAAGAGACAACTAGTTATTAGATGAATCCACTGACCCTAAAAAACACAATTACAAAACTCCAAATAACATAAAATTAGGATTGTTCTTAACTTAAAAGAAAAAAATGAGGAGAAAAAAATCGATTCTAAACATGTCTGCTTCAAGAAAAATATGAACTTTTCCCAAGAAACCTAAAAGAAATCGGAAATAGTTGGAAGAGATTTAAAGGGGGATTCGATCATACCTCTAATTCTTCGGTCCACCGATCAATCAAGCTCGATTTAATCGCTATTTTCTTCCTCTACTTCTAAAGCTTCCACGTTTTTGCTTGCAAGACAAGAGGGAGAAGCTTTCCTGAGACAAGAAGAGCAGCCAGGGAATTTGAAGAGAATAAAAAAAAAGAAAAAACATATAAAACACGAGGGAAGGTCGCCGAAGGAGCGGGAAGAACCCGCTAGAGAAGGAAAGAGTGAAAGAGTGGTTGGTTCGGTGGGACCCACATGTTTACTTATATAATGGGGGAAATTATTGTCTGGACCACGCCCAGGTAGACCAGCCAAATCCCACGGTGGATAACACGCCACATTAACCCTCATACCACGAATTCGCGATTGCGCGTTATCCACCGGGCACGTGCTCCGCGATTTGCGATGGTCTACCTGGGCGTGGTCCAGGCACATGTTTGCTTATATAACGGGCTCCTGATTTGCCTGAAAGCCTGTTTGAATCGTGCACGTCACCTGCAGTCTTCTTCCATTGGATCCGGACCTTGGAGCATCGGCAGAAGGATTTTGGGCAGATTTTTTTTTTCCCAAAAAAAAAAAAACAAAGAAAGAAACACCCGTTTTTTTTGTTTTGTAAATGCAGTATCTTTTGTTTTTTACAGATTATATACAGTACTCTGCAATTTGGATAAAATCGCCTCCAACTCTTTTAGTTTGGATTTTTTTTACCTCATATTGGCATGTTAAAAAAAAAATGCACAAGATTTTAATACCTTTACACAAGTTTTAAATAAGGTTTACGCTTAAAGAGCAATGTTGAAGACATGTTGATAAATTCATGAATAATAAATATATAGGATAGACAACCAATGTTGCCAGTGGAAGCTAACATATTGACAAAATGGACAAAATATTTGTAAATACCATTCAAGACTCGTGCAATCTAGATCAATGTTGTGTATTGGTGAGCTTATCATAGAAGAGTCAGAAGCAATTTTATCCTAACATCATACATTTGCACCAATCTGCAAAATGGAAATGTGATATCGAATCTGTAAGTGAAAAGGTGATTATATTTTCCTTGTAATATCCTCACCTTTTTCATATTAAAAACTAAACCTCTCTGCTGAGTTTATGTATCGATATAGTACTTCGAGAATGATCAAATTGCACCAAGCCCCAACTAACATCCATTTACTCATGGGCAAGGTCGCCCTTCCTCCATTTGCATCAGAAGAAGAAGAAGAGGAGGAGGGAAAGAACAAAAAGAAGGAGAAGAAGAAAAAAGATCCATGTACTCCTGTACCACACCAATTCTTAACTCTAATGGGATATCTCAACCTCCTCAAATGACCTATTACTACCTAAGTTATGGTTATTAATCTTGTAAACTAAATTCTAAGTCTATTGCGTTTATCCAAGTGTATACGTGATGTAATTGGTGGATTCAACCAAATCAGCATCCCAACAATTCATTGGATGCTTCAAAGATTTTGATTTGGTGTCACTTAATGATTGAGTGTAATATTGTTCTGGCAGTGATATCATGCAACGTAAACTATGAAGTGATCACATGCGGAGGTAGAGGAGAGTGCTTGGTAAAATTGCTAATGTGAGTTTGAGCATATTTTGCGGAGATTGGAGGGCATTGTACTTGAGGTTGGCTAATAGGCCACTACAATCACAAGAATTCCTTTCGGAGAAGAGGGTAATGTAGTGACTCAATAATGCTTAAATGAAGAAAAACTTCGGACAAATAGGATCTTCATTGATGGTGATTATGCCACTATCATTGGTTGAATTCGGAACAAGGCTAGGCATCTGAAAACTTATCCACTACTCTGTAATATTTGGAGGTCCTTTAATATCTTCATTACGACGTTTGTTCAGCACGTCTCTTGAAAAGCAAACAACGCTATGGATTGCATAGTATCCTTTATCACCAAGCATATTGGTGATTGGATTTGAGGTTAAATTGATGACTGTCCATAAATACTACATGATATTTGTATTTTGATTTTCTAGACTGTACTTATCCTAGAACAGTATGATCGTCTGCTTGCAACAAAAAAAAAAAAAAAAGCTTAAGGCTCATCAAAATTGAATAGTAAAAAATAGCAACTTCATGATTGAGCCCTCATTCAAGTCTAAAGATCACCCGAGTACAATGTTTGAAGATGGATTAAAATGAGCTGTGATACTTCTGGTTCTAGCATTAAACCTTGGACTTTGCCAAAAGAGTATGAATAAAGGTTTAGGAACGCATACTATTAAACTGTGTCGCTTCTAGGGATTTCAAGCCTGTTTTTGCTGTTGCTTGTACCATTTTTTGGTACATCACTATCATTTGCGTTCGAGGGATTGACCCTGAAGGAAGTACTAATCAAACACCAACCTGTTTGATAAAAAAATATTAACTGCACCTTTCTGAATGCAACTGCATGCTTTATGTTGTAATAATTTACACCTGATTGGTGAATATAACAGAAGAAATACCATCTTCTGAAGAGTCTTGTAGAATGGCGTGCCATTTGTATATTTGTTTATGTCACATACAACAATTTTTAGTA
The DNA here is from genome assembly GCA_000441515.1 of Elaeis oleifera. NCBI lineage: Eukaryota > Viridiplantae > Streptophyta > Magnoliopsida > Arecales > Arecaceae > Elaeis > Elaeis oleifera. The sequence goes on from KE504930.1 coordinate 533,376, forward strand.
TAGCCATTTTTAAGACCATATATTAATCATCGTTCAATAACTCAATCATGATTTTTTATTATAAGATTTTGAATATACGCATGTACATGCATACACGCATGCGTGCATACATGTTATTCCATATGCTATTTATCCACTTTACTATTCTAAGAGAGGTGGAGGTAGGGTGGCAATAGTGGTGATTGGCTGTGACAGAAAAGAAAGGCAGTTTCTTCTCCAGCATGGGTATGCATTTGTAGATGAGATGCCAGCTTGTTTATGACATAATCTATAGCTTAAAGGAAAATGAAAAAATAAAATATACTAACAATGCTATAACTACAATACAGAATCAAGATTCAATTTTCATAAAAGAATTGTAGTTTGGCTGTTTTCAAAAACAGGAATTGCGAAAAAATAGGAGATCGGTATCCAACAGAATGACGAAAAGAAATCCCATGATGCGTGAGATATATCTCACACAATGTTTGCAACATTTTTGCAAAAGAAGTTTATGCTCACAAAGAGAAATGGTCATCTATGATTACAAACAGGCTTCTTCACAAATTGTAATCAAGGCACGCAGCTCACCAGGACCCATAAATAAGAATAATGTTATATGGTGTATGAAATGTCAACCAAATGGATGCTTTGTGACATAATGACAGTGCAGTCATGATAAAAGCAAGAAACCAAGCTATTATATCCTCCAAAGCAACATGAAGTATTATTTCAGTCAATTGAAGCTCCAAAGTCTGCAAGTTATTGCAATGTGTAGTGTGACATACTGGAGAGCCAAGTTGAGGTATGATGCAATTTAAGTGAAATGAAATGATGCAGAAGTGGGCAAGTGGCAAAAATATGCCTGTTGTAATTTGTTAGCAGACAATACCTCTCAGAACTTCAGCATTTCCTGCTAATCAGACTGTTCATCTTTTTAACTTAAGAACTATTATTTCCATCTCAAGTTTGCAACTACATAGACTTGCCTGATTTATCTGATTATGTCAACAGTTGATGATTACAAATCCATTAACATATATAACTTTTATCCATATTTGATTGGCATTAAGGTACTACCAAAATAACAAAGTTAAATAGTTCATTGTTTTAGTATATATTGCCTATATGTAGTTCCCTCTTGCTACTTGAACAACGATTTAGCAGATTGGCCCTTCCACACGTAGAAAATCTGAAAAATCTCATATGCCTAAATTCAGTTTTCAAAGGGGTAAGTTGATGTTTATACACAGAAACACGGTACCTATTTTACAAACCCAAAACTATTTTAAAGAATCAGGGCTCATATTTCGTTTTCTTCCATTGTTCTGTTCTAGTGTCATGCAGTCTGTTGTTGATAAGGTTGAGAGATCATAATCAGAAATCCATCCATAAAATAGTTCAATTCAGACAAACGCCCAGTTTTGACTGGTAAGGACAAACCTATCCTCGAGTCTCTGTTACTACCAGATCTTCCACAACAGATCGGCACATATTAGGACAAATCCTTAGTTATTTTTCTTTGGTGGTAAAAGAGTTGGTGATTGTCAAATTAATCCAAATATTCCATGTTGCCTTCAAACATCTTTTAAGCAGATTTTACCATACGACAGATTGAAAAGAATTATTTCATGTATTTAACAGCTTGCTCACATGATGACTTAAGTTATTGTTTGGAGCTAACGATCTCTTGGCCAACCACCATACCATCTAGTTAAGCTCAGAATGTGCCCTGAAAAGCATTGGAAGATTCTGTCCAACATGTGCCACATAACCATTGCAAACTCAATGGTGTGAATTACATTTCTAGACATCCCCTAACACCAGAGACTTCAACTATGTAAAAACAAAGAATGCTATTCTCTTCTAAAAGGGAAAAAACTATAAAATTAAACCTCAATGTTGGATTCTCTATGACCTAGAAGTAGGAAAGATTTCTCAAAAGATTACAGTCCCGGACACCTCCTAACACTGGAGACTTCAAACACGTAAAACAAAGGATGTTACTCTTCCAAAGAGGAAAAACAACAAAATTAAATCTGAGTCTTGGATTCTACACCTAGAAGTAGGAAAGATTTCTCAAGACATTACAGTCTATTATATAAGAAGATATCTTCTTGAGACAAATGGGGATTTCTTTTACAAGTCTAAATTAGGAACACAAACTTCCAGGTACCAAAGAGGCTTGGATACTATGTAAGTCAGATATCAAATAGAGAAAATATTCTATCTCAGTATTTCTCCAGCAGTGGAGAAACGTAATAGGAATTTCCACCACTTGAAATGGACTCCAACATCTCATTTGCAGTTGCCTATAAGACAATATGAACTAGCGAGGTAGCGATACAGTTCTATAAGATATAGTAAACTGGCAATATACAGTTGCAGAACTAAAGAATCTTCACAGTTAAACACATGATAATACCACTGGACAACTGAGGTGATCAGAATTTCTCAAAAACAACCAAAAGATGATTTATTATATGAATATCATGTATATTTATCCCAAAAAGAGATTAGATTATTATGTACATAGAAAGCTTCCAAAAACATATCATGGGCAGGAAGCATGTGCCGTTTGTGGAACATTATTCTTGTAATAGGTCTATCATTCTTGCCTATAACTCTTTCTTCTGGATGCTCTCGACACTAGTGACAAAACAGTTCAAAAGATGACTCAGAAATTATATGAGAATCAAGACAATCGCAAGATGTCCAAGAGTTCAAACCCCACTGTTTCAGCTATGCAATTCACTCAGCTTGGGAAGCAGATGACATGAAACCCCCCATAACATCAAATGAATTCACAGCTTTAGCAATTTCCAAGTTCTCGATATCCCCATCTAGGTTGGTCTTACAATCCACAACTGCAGGCCCACAGCTCCCTTCCCAACTGACCACCTCACCGTTCCCACCGAAACACTGTGCAGGGTTATTACACCTTAAACCAGCACCACTGCATCGCTTCTGGAATGGAAAAGTACCCAATTCAGCATCAATTTTTGCTCGAAGATCCACCAGAAGGCTTCTCAATCTAACCACTTCAGCCTCGAGAGCTGCTTGCCCCTGCAATCTCCTCAAGAGCTGCTGGTTCACAAGGCGCAATTTCTTAACCTCCTCCTCCAAATAAGCTGCATGGGCCTTCTTCTTTTCCCGATACTTCCGAACAGCCTCTCTGTTCCCCAATGGCGTCCGTGGTTTCTTCTGCTCTTTTTCTCCTTCTCTTTCTCCTTCGGCTGTGGCAAACATTTGGGTATGAGTGTGGTAACATGTATGTGTATGTGTGGCAGCTGCAGGTCCTGGAGGGTTACAGGTGTGGGTGTGGGTGCACGTCCTAGTTTTCTGAAGAATTCATCAAAGGTGGTCGACATCTCAGGGTTCGGCAACAGGAGGAGGCTAGAAAGGTCTACTCCTCCATCATCCATCCTCGCTGCATCAGTTTCTCTACTGCAAAGAAGACTAATTTTATCTTGATAACTCTTTCAACCCTACTGACGAATTAGATCAAACACATGCCTTGAAAATTTAAGCGAGCCCAGAACTGAAAAGGAACCACCTTTCTCAAACAGAGATTAATTGTATGAGAAATCAATGAACTCTAAAACCACATATATTCATCTAAATCCAAACGAAAGAGTCTCATATCAATCAAGAAGCCCCAAAAGATGATTCCTTCCTATCATTAATTCATCCAAATAAGAGGCCTAAAGCACAGCTCCCACCGCAATACCCAATTAATTAAATTGAGCACTATATATTCAGAATAGAAACAGATACCAAAGGTGCACACTAAGATTACAAAAACCGCAACCAAAGGTAGAGAACCCTGATCTCATCACAGTGCAGCTAGCATCACAACATTCAAACCAGAAAAATGGAACTTTTCTGTGAGATTGGAGAGGTACCCAAATTGTGGATTCGCCTAAAGAGTCGAAATCGAGAATCAAAATAAGACCTTGGCACAAAATTTATCGACTGGCTCGGAAGTGGGAAACCATCAAAAAGCTTCCAAGCGAAGGGCAATACCACAGAGACGAGGCAGAAGGCGAAGCCTTTTCTACCAAATCTTCTTTTACTGCTCCGAGGGAACAGAATCTGGGAAAGAGGAAATGAGAGGTAGAGGTTCGAGTCTTGATGTGACTGCGGTGGAAGGGTTCGGAGGAGGAGTGCTGGTGTCTTAACCTTTGTTTGGTGTAGCTTATAATAATTTTGAATGAAGGCTGACCGACTTTTTTG
>KE504930.1:549700-580043 GCA_000441515.1 Elaeis oleifera
TATCACGCGCAGACATCAGGGGAGCAACTTCGGCTGTGAAAATCTCTCTGTACTTCCTTCATTCGAAATTCGAACTCGGAAGTAGGGGGACTGGTGTTGGGTATAAAATACCCAACAGCCGAAGTTCTTAACAGGATTGACTCTCCCGAAACTCTTCCGACTTTCGACTTTGGGTGGTATCTCTCCGGACTTCTTCAACAGCCTGATTTCTACTCTGGTCAACCATTCTCCGGACTTCTTCCGAATCTTTTTCAATCGCGTTCGACTCCAATCCGAACTTCCTTCAGAACTTCGTCTGTGGCCGAACTTTCCCTAACAGCAAATCTCTACGACGGTCGGACTCCCTCTAAGTTTCTACGGCGGTCGACCGCCTTCAAGACTTCCCCCGGACTCCTACGGGAGCCGGGCCTTTACTTTGAACTCCTACTGCAGGTAAACTTCCTTTGGACTCCTACGGGAGTCGGACCTCTACTCCGAACTCCTATTGCAGGTAGACCTCCTTCGAGCTCCTACGGGAGCCGGACCTCTGTCCTGAATTCTCATTGCAGGTACACTTCGTCCGACCTCCTGCAAGCAGCCTATCCTGAACTTCTACTACAAGCGGCATGCCCCAAATTTCTGCCATGAGCGGCCTACCCCAAGCTCCTACGGGAGCCAGACGATCTACTCCGAACTCCTACTACAAGCGATCTACTCCGAATTTCTACTACAAGCGGTCTACTCCGAATTTCTGCTACGAGCAGTCCACATCGGATCTCTACTGTAAGCCTCCATCCGAGCTTCTTCTATAACAAATTTTCTCCGGACTCCTATTGCAGGCAGACTTCAACCGGGCTTCGTCAATAAGCGGTCCTATCCGAACTTCTACGAAAGCCAAGCTCCGACCGAACTCCTGTAGCAGATAGATTCCTGGCGAACTTCTACAACAGACGAACAATCTCCTGCAGACGAACTTCCACGGCGACCGACTGCCTCCAGTGTTTTCCGTACCTCTCCGGTCGCCGACTTTCAGTAGCATCGGCATCAGCCGACCTTCGATGGCTCCAACCGAACTTCAACAGTGTTCTACAGGCTCCTCCTGCGGACGGGCTTCTGCGACATCTTCCGAATTCAGCCATTGGCCGACCTTCTACCAGACTCCTCATATAAGCAGATCTCCCCAGCAGACATCCTTCAAATAAGTTCCTACGTCAGGCCAACCCCAGCCAGACTTCATCAACGGGAAGTCTCCGCCCGAGCTTCTACGACAAAATGATTTCAGCCTGCAGCACCGATACCTAAGGCACCTATTGACAGCGGACTCGTCAGCAATCTCGAAAACATCCGAGCTCCCCTCAGACAGAGAGCTACCTCGCTCCACCAGACACCCTACCGAGCTTAGGCCAACAGGCCTAGACTCCCTGGCAGGCCATAATAATGGCCACGACTCTGCTCCACTTCCTGTAACGGATCCCATGCGGCTCCATCATGCTCTGACAAGTTACGACAACGGACACCACTCCACTCTCCACAACAGGCTTCACGTGGCAGACCACGACGATAGCCACGACCCCATTCCACTACTCTCCATAACAAACTACTCATGGCCCTGAGCGACCCACCACCATACGTTATTCTCTAAGCTCTAATTCCTATCTCAAAATTCTACTAAAATTTCGTTCGAGCACTCCATTCTTGTTGAGGCAGAGAACTGACTTGAGCGTCGAAGGATCTTACCGGAGCAACTCCAACTCCGATTTAGACTTCTCTTGCAGGTCCCGACGGCGACCGCGACTTCCTCGACTCCAGCTTCTCCAACGTCGACAGATTTTTGCACCAATAATGATGAAGACATGAACTACGACCATATGGAATGACAGATACTTAAAAAAAGACTGCATCTCATGACACTGCGAATAAATTTCTGGTCTCAGATGATTTGAGATATGTTTTTTGTGCAGCCTTTTTTGAAGGATACAGCTCAGTTTTACCAAACAAGGGCAAGCTTCGCCACTCTATCTTTCATTTTAAGATGCAAGCCTATCCATTCAAAGAATGACGCTATAAAAAGTTAGTTGATATAGATAATAAAGGGCTCTAAAGTTGATGTTTCCCATGAAATGATGAAATGCTCCCCTATTACATGAGAATGCACCAAAATATTTTCATAAGGGAGCATTTTGCTGAGGGTAAATATTTTCCCTCATTAGATGAATATGTTCCCCTTGTGGTATAACCGGTCATGCAGATGAAAGCACACTTGTACCATATAGAGGCATTGCTTATACTGAATGATTTTGACAAAGTAATAATGTAAAGCTGAAAAGGATGCACTAGATAAAGCCAATAACTTGGTTCAATTCCAAACCAGTTAGGAACAATAGTTGTTCAGATTTAAATGTGAAAGAAAACTAATTTGGCTCATAAGATACACATCAACACGTTAAAGTTGCCGGTATAAATACATTTTCCTCTTGGAAGCCGATAAAGCAACAAAGAATCACTTTCGTTATATCTACTGAAATTTCTGGCCTGCTGGCACTAGCAGAAGAAGCGTCTTCATTTTCAGTGGAAAAATACATGAAGTCTTGTTTGGAGGACATTCCACTATAAGTCTGCAAAGAAATCTGAAAACGCAGTGTTTGAGGTCTGACCCTTGTCAGCCTTCTTTCTCTTTGGTTCTGCACAAATGTTACCGAAAACAATTTACTGAAACATTGAGTAATACGCAATTTAAGGTATGGCTTCTCAGCGAGTCAACTGTAAACACTCCTGTCATGCATGGTTTAGAGCGCATTCATGTCAATTGGCTTAACACCTACGATCCCTGCTCTGTCTACATTTTTCCAGCTGAAATTATCTATATAGGATGGTGAAGTATGGGTTTCCAGAACAGGCTTCCCAATCATGCCAGCAGATTGCATTCCAAAAGGTAAATTTGCAACTTTTGATGAATAAAGGCAGAGGTTGAATGGTTGAGAGCTATTAAATACAAACATACCTTTAGCGTGCTTTAAAGGCTTGATGTCCACATCCATTTCAACACCATCACTATCCGCTTCAACTGACTGACTCTCTGGGTCTGGGCCTCCTTGATGACCATCCAAAAGCTCTTGCAAGTCCCAAAGCTATGTGAATCAAATACGTCAAGTCAGATGGTTGAAAATGCCAAATTCTATAAGTGCACATCTGAAATATAATGGAAATTGGAGTATAAATGTCGGGGTGCACACCAGGTGCACCAGAAATGATGTCATGAAGTACATCCATAGTACTCAAGAACACTATCCGCTAATACAAAATATAAATAAATAATACTGGCATACAAAATGTCTTATCTTGCTTTTTTTTTTTCTATCATGCAACTTCTGACAGAATCAATCCAGCACGGGCCTTCTACGGTGGAGGTCACATATTCAGTTCCCCATAAGGTGGTTCTAAGGAACTATCAAACACCTCTATGATGCAGGTAATGTGATGGTTGTAATTGGTGACACAGTCGATGAATGAATAAGGAGCATAGTTGGATAAACACAGTGTGGCAGAAACAGTACAAGTGGCAGCATTCAAAGTAGTATGTGAGTTGGAATATTTCTGTGTTCACCTGCACCAGCTACTCAAGTGTGGAACCAATTGTAGTGCCTGGTTGAGTCCTTATACCTTAGGATACAACTCAGGTGGGTTTGTTGGGCAAGGAGCAAGCCAAGCACAACCGAAGAAATATTTAACCCAAAACTTCTTGAACAAAGCAAACTGCCCAACCTGACAGAAAATACTCAAGCCAACCCAAAAATAGCCCAACAACAAAACAAATCAACCCATTTCCGAAAGTTGTCAACCCAAACAGATGAGATTGGGCCAGCTCAGGTTTGGTTGGTTTAAGCATTGTTTAAGATCAGTTGACTTGGAGCTTAATCACTGATATATGAGACATGTACAATTTGTTCAAGAGTCCTAAGGAGAATGGGGATTAGGTACTAAATTACAGAAATTCAGGTGCCCAAACTCTCAACCCAAACTTGACTTCAAGCTGGGTTGATATGTCTCAACCAAAGCTGAACCCAATTTAATATTAGTTCAACATGATCCCAAAATATGGGTTGATTCAGGTTAACCTAGCCTGAGTAGCACCCCTACTTACACCATGCTAATAAAGCTTAATTTCCGAGGGAAACAAAAAACTCATACCCATTAAAAAACAAAAAAAACTACTGCTTATCTTGCCAAAAGTTACAGTGCAAAAAAAAAAAATTGTGGATTCAGAGGTTCTAGTCAGATAAATAAATTATATTTAATAGTGGATAAAAGGGAAGAATTGGCCTTAAATGATGACTCTCAGGCCTAAAGTCATTTGCTACTTATTAATCTGAAAGGTGAAGAATTAAAATCTGCACTTAGCACTTTTAACAAGACTAATGATCTACCAGGTTTCAGAAACCAAACATTTATTAGGATAAATGATTTCACAAAATAATTTTAACTAGTACAGAAGTTATCTACGTAATAAGTAACCAAAATTTCAGACTAATAAAAAGGAATGCCAGTACAACATTCTGAGAGCTCACCTTTAACATTTGATCATGTGAAATGCTGCCAAGAAATTTTCTATCATTTGAGAAAGCTGCGAGAAAATTAATGACAAAATGAGCTTATTCACAGCAAACATCAATTGTAAACAAGGCTATCCATATTGATAAGCAGAAAAAAAGATGATGGACAGTACCAAGGCGTTCAATAGGGTATTCTGAGTGCTCAGCAAGTGGCTGAATTATTCTATTTGGTAAAATGCCTACCAACCTAATAACAACTGAGATATCAGATTTGAAGGAAGACCAAGGTGTTCGTATTAATATGAACCGTAACATAATTTGAACTGCAAGTTTAGTTCCCAAATAAGATTCAGACCTGATCACTCCATCTTCAGATCCAGAAATAAGGGTATCTTCGTCAAGCTAACAAAAACACAATTTTCAAACAAAAAAAAATGATAGGAGAAACTTTCAGGCAAATTCAAGAGAAAAGGGGAGAAGAAAAGAAAAGGTGCAAATATCACTCACCTTCAATAATGTATCAACTGACATAGGGTGCCCAAGAAAACGGTCACTGATTACACATAGAAGAAAACTATTAACTTGGATGTGCATAACTTAATGTTATGTTGCATAGAAGTGGCACATCCAATGTGTCTATAACCATACACTAATATGTAACTCAACATGCATCAAAAATGGTATTGACACTAAACATTGGATTAATCTCATCAATGCTTCCCACTGGGTTTTTGCTATTACTATTAGAACTGTTAATTTAGGTAGTGGTGCCAATAACAAACCAGATACTGGTGTTCTATAGAGGCCATTATTGCCATATCAATAGAAGTTATATCAGTGCATGTACAGCCACAGTAGTTTCTTCAAGGGAGCCATCAAGTATTGGCATTATAACTATCCAACATAGACAGCAGCTCTGGTGCAAATATCAGTGTCATTCTTAATGGCAGTGGTTAGGGTCAACATCAGTATGTTTACTCGTTCTGGTGCTTGAAAAAGCTCAATTGCAGCATAAATGAATGTTAATATTTTATATGGCAACAGGAATTGATTTGTGTTAGAATCAGCATCCAGACCTATATTTCCAGTCATCTAACTAAAATTATTATCAGTACTACATCAAGATAAGGCTAAATATTAACAACAAAGCAGTGATACTAATACTTGAGTGTCGATTATACAGAATGCAGAAGCAAATACAAAATACTACAGTTTTTGAGAAACCATATAATCATCAAGAATAAGATCTGGTCCACCGAGATGAAAAGGTAATAGAACAAAAGAAGAAAAAGAACAAACTAAACTCTATTGGGAAAGGCAACTATTAGTTTACAACTTACTATGCCCACAAAAATGAATAACAATGTACTAACACCTTAAAAGTAATGCCAGTTCTGATGTTAATGAAGTTTGTGGTAAGAAGTAATATACCTGCAATCCTTGAAATGGCCCCAAGAATATAGCAACAGAGCTCCAGTCTGAGTTCCACAAATAACTTTCCGGCCGTTCTGATTTAAGAAAACCAATCAGTGTTGAAAAGCCATTGACAAAGTTCAAATACATGAAGAATCACAGTCACAAAGGTACAAAACAAGAAAACAAGGCATGAATATGTAACAATTTCTGTTGAATTAACTGATTTAATTTTACCATGAAAGTCTACAAAACTCAAGGGAAGTCATTCTGGAGGAAAATCGGTTTTATGTCACATCTGATGAAATTTAACAGAAAGAAACGGATAGTGAAATTAAAGTAAAAATAGACAATGTTACTACGCAAACTTTTCTACCTAGGTAAGTAAAGGTAAGCAAGTTCAAAATGCTCACACAAAACAGCAGATATTGGTTACCTTAATTATAAAGCAAGAACTTGCATCTAACAATTTCTGATGTCATAACCATGATTTAATAATTGAACAATGTACAAAGAAAATGTGATCTAATAAAAGTAGTGATGAACGTCACCTTCATTATGACTAAAGACAGCAACTCATCTTCTGAAAATTCAGATTGGGATTGCACCTAATGCCAACATAACAACCAAATCAAATTTAAGAGCATATTTACCAGGCCATGTATGCATTCTAGCTTGACGCAGAAAGGAAATGGCAATAGATAACTCACCTTATTTTCCTAAGACTGCAAACAGATAGAGTTCCATCCCCACTGTAAACAATAAAATCAAAGGGCATCCTGAAGTTATGACTCCAAAGGCAGCAAGAAAGAGTGAGAAAAGAAAACATATGGCAGCCAAAAGCTTCCAAATGTAAGAAATATGAATTGAATAATTTTTTTGTATCTGAAATTGTTTACTGTAGAATGGAATAGTACTTCAATGACTCAAGGTAGCACATCAGAACCATTTCTGAAAAGCAAACATAGGAAGAAGTAGCGATGAGAGTGGTTGGAAGGGTGACAAAATCTTGTGGACATAGACAAAGGACAACAATGTCCCACCACAGTCAATAGTCTATCAACCTGTAAAATCTATTAAGGTTGCTACTAGCTGTAACTTTCCAGGAACAACTTCTTGCACCAGTTTTAATATTCTAGAAGTGACACTCAGAGACTGCATCAACTAATCAGTATATAAGGTCACATGGAAAGGGAATTCTTTTTCCAACTATATGGATTTCAAAAAGAAGTCAATTTAAACAATGTTCATGAAGAACCAAACATTTCTTCCAATGCTCAAACCAAGAGGTAGTCTTTCTTAGAGATGCAACTCGGGTGAATTTATCATTTCTGATTGCATAGAAAAAGAAATAAAAACAAAAGAAAAACCGACTAATGACCCACAATAATCTATGGTTTCAATCCATATGTCATTATCATGGCTCCAACAAGTATTGCTCCCTTAATAAATCTATAGGTTAGAGGATCTACGTTTAGGTAAACTATCACATACAGTAACAGAGGAACAAATTGAATGATATCAGATTTGAAACACCTTTCTGATGAGCTATCCACCACTACATAATTCAGAAAATACAAAATTATTCACCAAACTAGAATACGTATTTGGACATATAAAACAAAGAGTGACTTTTTTCCAATCATAAAACCTTTCAGTTAATAAGAGGACCAGTTTACAATTAAGATGTCAGCATTAAGATATCTATGCTAGATATTTAATGGTTTTAGATTTATTATGTCAGATTTATGAATATCTCTGCCAACAATCAAGGACCAGCTAATATGGTGCTTTTTTTGGGAGAGAGAACCTGCAGTAAAAGTTCTTAACTTTGAAGGATCACGCTCTTGATTTTTAAAGCATATCATCAATAGATAAGACAAGATTCTATCTTTTCATATGCAAAATTTGTTACCCCTATCATATAGTTGTCAAGATAAGACATATCTAATATATGTATACTTGTCTGATGTCCAGGTTTCAATGCAACTTGTTACCATTATCATATTTGCAGAATAGAACCATTCTAATCAATAGGGCAAAATTATTCACTTGTTAGACTACCATGTATTATAATAGAATAGATGAAGAAAAGTAAGCCCTTTGCAATACTCAAAAGTTCCAAAAAAATAAAAAGAAAAGAAAGAAAAAAGAACCAATGGTGCATGTTGAAATGTAAGGTCCACCTTGTTCCTAGAAGTTGCATAGTACCAGGCACAAAAGCTATATCGGAGATATAGTCTTCATGGGCATGAAAGGAATGGCAACAAGCACGTTGTCTGGTGTCCCACACCTGCAAAACAGGCAGAGTCAGCATCCAATGATATCAATTTGTGTGGTGGGCTAGGAATCAGGTCTTGGTCTCAGCCCTGATGTACACTCAGTTAATATATGTAAAACATAAAATGCATGTATCAAATGGAATGTCCAAGAAAAAGCTCCATAAAGAGACAATAAAGCAAGGAAAAGATAACCATTCCCAGCCAATCATAAAAATAAAAATCAAGAAAGAAAAAGTTAATATAATATCTACCACCATATTAAATTAATAAGAGCATATTAGCTTACACGATTGAAATATAACTTGCTCCAACAATGTCTAAAGGTTCCTAGCACTAGAGACCATTTGTAACAAAAATCATTATCTCAATGCATTGAGGTGTGCATCTAAGAAGAGGTTAAGTAATGTTAACAACAACAGCAGCATGAACTCAGCTGGCAGTCAGTCACCTTTATGTACCCTTCATCATCTCCAGATGCAATGGTCGTCTCTGTCAAATTGACCAGGCGGTTCACTGCATCCCTACATCAATAGAAAACAAATTGTATTATTTCTTACTGGAGCTAAGAAGATACCATGACAAAAACTGCACAATCAAATAATCTCCGCTAACCCATGAGCATCTTCTAGACGAGCCATGGCATTTCCAGTCTCCACATCCGTGGCAAGAATCGAGCAATCCGGGGAACCTGTCAGAATTACTGAGAAGAGAAAACACATAAAAAATGTAATTAAGACGTGAAACTGAAGGTGAGTAGCTGACTGACAATTAGTTCTGCTATAAATTCTTACCACGCCCCGAGTCGACAAAACGAACTGCTCTACAAGACTCATCATGGGCATTAATTTCCAATAACCTAGAACAATTACAAATTCAAAAACACAATCATATTTTTTTTAAAAAATCCAATTTTTAACTGTCAAACCAAATAAATTTGGTATAACATGATCATAGACAAAGAAACCAACGACATTCCTAAAAAATTTCAAGCAATTCATAACACATTTAATACTGAAAATGTGCTAATTGATTTGAGGTACCTTTGGGGCTGCGAATCGGCGCCATAACGATACCTGTTTCCATGGATTTATAATGGAAATTAGATGATTCTTTTATCGATGGAAATAAAAATTTCTAGGTTGGCACTTACACGTGGAGATCCCCATTGATTAGACCGGAAGCCACCAGAGGAGAGGAAGGGTGGAAATCGAGATCGAACGGAAGTTTTCCCAGATTAATCTCCATGGGAAGAGCTCGAAATAGAGCGCCGAAGTCCTGCGAGCTCGAAATAGATGAGATGAAGGGTGGAAGCTTCGATGCCTAGGACCGGAGAAGAAAGAGGCGATGGGAGAGAAGGGCGGAACCTAGCGCGGGGACAGGGAAGGGAGCATCGAAAACCCTAGGAGGAGACGACGGCGGGCTCCTCACTCGCTCCAGCCCTGGATTTCAAGAAAAATAGGGTAAAAACTATAGGTGAAAAATTTTACGAAAAAACTTCAGTTCAGGTGTCGGCGGTCCGGACCGCACGTTGCCGAGTCCGTGCTTCTAGCCTCCTGTGGGGTTTAAAATATGCATCCATACTCGATGAAACTTTAGGCTTTTGGTCAAACATGATCTATTTCGAGTTTGTAAGGTTTTGGTGCTCTTTTCTGAGCTCATCCTGGAACTTTGTATCGTTCCTGGTAGATAAAAAACTAATTATGAGGTACGGATTCTACATCATAAAATTAATTATTTATTAAAAAATATTTTTATAAATAATAGCAGTATGTTCATTCATATTTTTAATATCAATAACAGTAAATTTTAATAACATAATTAAATATACATAAATAAATTTAATTTATTATTAATAATATAATATTTTTATTCAATATTGAAAAGATTGTTAAATAGAAACGGTCAGATATATAGCATATTAAAAATTAGTTTGGATCCATCAATTCATGAAAATTTGCTACTTACATGAATTGTTTAATTGACTATTCCTTTTTTTTTTTGAATTTCTGTTTTTATATATATATATATTAGATTTATCTAAAAATATATATTTTATAAATAATATTAAGTAAATAATTTATTAATATTTTTTATGTATCGGAAAGTAATTTTGAAACCTGCCATCCAAATCTTTTTATATTATTATTTTTTAATAAATTATTAAAATTTATTTATATTTTCATAACATTCTTTATAATTTTTAGATTTAAAAAAATGAATAAATGATGAAGATATTGAAAATAAAAATATGATATCTTAAAAATAAATTAAATATCACCATCAATTTTATTAACGGGCTATCTTAGAAATTTTGATTTTCATTGGTAAAAATTATCTAATTTCCATAATAAATCCATGCAAATTGGTACCACTGTGCCGAATCCGCGAACCGCGTGAAACATGCTCCAGGGGACCGATTTCACTCGGATTTCACACGGAGAAGGTGGCGGCACCATCACGAGGTTTTAATGCCCGCACCCAACTCAACGTGAGTTACGTGACACGAAAAGCGAACTAACCAACCCCATTACGCCCATCAATACCTCGGCTTTCCAGAACTCTGTGGAGAGAGAGAGAGAGAAGGGTCCGGCCCAAGGAGAAGCGGCGGCTCTTGGCGTCTGCGGCACGGAAGCCAAAGTGAAGGGCGGTGCCTCGCCATACTTGAGGTTAGAAGACCAAGATCCCCACGTCGGCTCCAAGATTGCGTGTCGATGGATCGCCGCATGCCTTTTCGACATTCATTCCGGTAGGAATTTGGAGAGAGAAACATTTGAGAGTCTGAATGGAAAAATCCGCGTGAGAACGCCTTTTAAGATTGTCGGTTGGAATGGTTCTCCTCGTTGGGATCGACATCGAATTCGCTGGTCTGTGGACGTTTCTCCCGTCAAAGTCCGGTCTTTTTGAATTCTTTATAAGTGCTGGATTCCTTGATGTCCAATCTGGTTTTCTGTTTATATTGGGAAGATAGATAGATTTATCTTGTGGGAAGCATTTAAAGATCTAAAAAAAGGTCTTTTTGGCATTGGATTTGTTTTAGTAATCATTCCTCTCAGAATTGTAAAAGTTCGTGTTGTTTTAGCTGTTTTGCTTGAAGAAAGATGGTTGGAAGTGTAGTAGGAGTCCACAGCTCTCCTCGCTCCAATGGTTCTGTTCATTACTCCAATGGCGCGGAGGAGAAGCTCGATGAACTCCGTCGGCTGCTCGGCAAATCAGAAGGCGATCCCCTAAAGATTGTTGGCGTAGGTGCTGGTGCTTGGGGCAGTGTCTTTGTTGCCCTGCTGCAGGATGCCTATGGCCACTTCCGCGATAAGGTCCAGATAAGGATATGGAGAAGGCCTGGGAGACCCGTCGATAGGTCTACTGCAGAGCATCTCTTCGAGGTGATCAATTCAAGGGAGGATATCTTGAGGCGTTTGATCCGGCGATGTGCTTACTTGAAGTATGTTGAGGGGAGGCTCGGGGATCGCACACTGTATGCAGATGAGATCCTGAGGGATGGCTTCTGCTTGAACATGATCGATACGCCGCTTTGTCCGCTGAAGGTTGTGACAAATTTGCAGGAGGCGGTCTGGGATGCCGACATCGTGGTGAATGGTTTGCCATCGACGGACACACGAGTGGTGTTTGTGGAGATTGGTAGGTATTGGAAGGAGAGGACAAGGGATCCAGTTATAATATCTTTGGCAAAGGGTATAGAGGCAGCTTTGGATCCAGTTCCACATATAATAACTCCTACACAAATGATTAGCCATGCAAGTAAGGTTTTCTCCTTAAGTATTTATCTATGCGGTTCATTACAAGCTCAACGATCATATCAGATACAGATATATTACTGCTTGCTTGAATGAACTGCTGGTTGTTAGTATTTTTGTTTCTCTTCAATAGAATCAATACTGTTCTTTCATCTTTGGGGAAAATAAGACTACTAATGAACATTAATATGTTTCACTTCATCATATTTATAGAAGTTTCTCTTTCTGTTTTATCTGAGTGTTTGTTTGTGGCTGTGTATTTCCACCTCAACAAACTTCAAATCCTCCATTTTTTTAAAAAGTTTTTTCTATCATTATTAACATTACTATTTCATTTTTTAGTATTATTAGTATTATCTTCTGTGTACTGTTACAGTGTTGGATAATGTGTTTGATATTTCATCTAAGTGTGAAAATCTGCCTTGCAGCTGGGGTTCCAATTGAGAACATTCTGTATCTCGGAGGCCCGAATATTGCTTCAGAGATTTATAACAAGGAATATGCTAATGCTCGAATATGTGGAGCTGTTAAGTGGAGGAAACCCCTCGCTAAGTTTTTGAGGCAGCCACATTTCATTGTGTGGGACAACAGCGATCTTATCACGCACGAGGTGATGGGAGGACTGAAGAATGTGTACGCCATTGGTGCTGGTAATGAATTTTTTTACCTTGCTATTCCTGTAGTAAAGAGATGAATAACAGCAGCATTTAAAAAACTTCAGGACTGTGATTCGGACATTGATTTATTGCTGTGAGCATCTCATCAGTATAGTCACGAGTTCGGCATTCAGGAAAATTTGGCTTGAGGTAAACATTTGGAATTCAGTAAAAAATCCAGAAAATTTGCCACAAGTTCAGAAAGGATTCAAACAAACTAACAGCAGTTCAAGATGTTGATTAAATTTTGGTTGTCAACATATGTATGTAGTTGATCATATAATCCATCATGCAAGTCCTGGTAGTTTGTCATATATTTAGTAGGCTGGTACTTTACTGAGTTAAACGTTTAATGCTACAGAGGCATGGTTTGTTGACTGTGTATGGTAAGTTGCATGTAACGGTTGGACTGTTGGATGATGTTTTGCTCTGTCTGATTTCTTTTTCCTAGATAGTTCTATTGGAGTTTGATCCACGATTAATTAGGTTGTACGTTATCTATATTTCTGTTTCTCCAAATGAGATCCATACAACATTGGATATCTGCTTGAGTCCACTGCATAAAATAACAGCATTGCCAAGCTCCTGAAGTCTTATGTTTAATGAAGCAGGTTTTGATTGTATACTATATCTAGTAACTTGTGGAAGAAATTTTAGGCATATAGAAGCTCTTTCTGTTTCATAGTTACAATTCCTTAATGCTTCATGCAGGGATGTAAGCATATTCCTTTGGCTTCTATCTTCATTTTTTTCATTATCAGATTTATTACATTTGTCTAGAAGTTGTGATTCATTTTTGTGAGAAGCTATTAGCTGTTGCATTCTGGGAAATAGAATTGTTTTGCCTTGCTGTCATGTTTTTTTCTCCTTTTTTAATCAGTTCTTTACTTATCAGCTTTTCTTCACCAGGGATGGTAGCTGCTCTAACCAACGAGAGTGCAACCAGCAAATCAGTATATTTCGCTCACTGCACATCTGAAATGATATTCATCACTCACCTTTTGGCAGAAGAACCAGAAAACTTGCTGGTCCGTTGCTTGCAGACACTTATGTAACCTTGTTAAAAGGTCGCAATGCTTGGTATGGGCAGATGTTAGCCAAGGGCGAACTGAGTCTGGACATGGGTGATAGCATCAAAGGGAAAGGGACCATTCAGGTTTGCCTCTTGATTTTTGTGCTCTATGCTTTCTTTTAAGCAGTATAACATAAAAACTGGGACATTACTGCATATATCATATGCATGCAAAACTTATGATTTAGATTATTAGATCTCATGGGCCTTGTTGTGATTGGTGGTTTCTTGCAGAGAGCATATACCTTTTACTAAGCCACCTTGCTGAATATCCATATCTTGATTTTTTTCAGGGTGTTTCTGCTGTTGATGCATTTTATGAACTCCTAAGTCAATCCAGCTTAAGTGTGTTACATCCTGAAGAGAACAAGCCTGTTGCTCCAGTTGAGCTGTGCCCCATCCTGAAAACACTTTACAAGATATTGATTAAAAGGTTAACATATATTACTTTTTGTATGATTTTTATTTGAGATAATTTGTATGCATATCTATCTGTTATGATACACAGGGTTATGTATTGACATGCTTGAAATATGTTTTAGTCCTTAATACGCTAGATTGAACTACCGCTCTGTGTTTATTTCAGCATGTTTGCTTGGATGTGCAGGGAACTTTTAACACCAGCAATTCTTCAGGCATTAAGAGATGAGACCATGTATGATCCTCGTGACCGAATTGAGATGGCACAGAGCCATGCTCTCTATAGACCATCACTTCTTGGCCAACCTTGACAAGGAATCCTCTCTTATTGGAGGTACCATGCGATTGGATGGAGATGTCATGCATGTTGTTATTTCAATTTGTAATGAGCTTGTGAGAGCTGTGACATATAAAGTATCTGCTTGTAATGCATGTTAGTGAAATTTTGTTCATATTGTTTGGATCATTATTTCCTATGTTACATTTTACAGTCTTAATAAACTTTATTGAATAAGAAGAGTCGAATAGTTTTTTAATTCATTTGAGTTGCAAGCATACGGCGCAATAAGACTGCACAAGTATAGGTTATCAGACTTACAATCTGGTGCACATTCAGACAAGTTCACTGCAGAATCCTAACAAATTATTGACCATGCACAGATCTTCCAGCAGCCATTATATAACCCAAATTCTTGAGAGGATACTCATATACAACCGCATAGACTCTCAATTATATGTAAGCATCTTAGTGTTAACATTCAAAGTACTGACAAAAAAAGAAGAAAGAAAAGGAATTCAAAATTGATGCCTTTTTCTGTTAACTGCAAACAAACCCTTTTTTTTCATGTTAATATTATCAATAAATGTGACATTAATTGGAATAATACCCATCTAAGACTGATTCCATCAGTGTTTTTCCACAATTGCACCTGCCACACTCATCTGTTCCAACCATAGAACTGGACCATCAGACTGTCAGGCCACAAAGATATCCACAAGTATACATAGAACTGCACCTGCCAGACTGACCTGCCGCAAAGATACTTGGTCAGATTAAGGTGGAAATACTTCATCATGAGTATGAATAGTTTGGCTATTGTAGATTTAGTGGTTTGATCATCCAGTCTAGGTAAAGAAACACTTTCTTGCATAATAATAACGTATAACAGCAATGCCTTCACAAACGGGAGGTTTGTGAGTTACTGACACATGCTCAAAATTTTTAATTTCATTAGAACTTGTGTTGCATAAAGCAGCTTCTTTGCTCTCAAATCCTGTCATCCAGATTTTGAAGAATCAATGTCAATTGGCGACTTAAGCATTTACTAAGAAACGCAGTTGTGGTAAAATCTTCATTTCAGCATCTTCACACATAAATTCCCAATCCAATCTCTTTCGGATCGGTTTCCACCATCCATGGAGGCCTGCTGATGAAAAACTACCAATTGTCAACTGATTTCTATAATGGGGATCAAAATTTGATCAAGGACTGAATGGATAAGAAGACCTCACTTATTCATTATGAAATTTATGGTTCCGTGGGCTGCACGATCAAGGAGGATTTTTCTTGCTTCAATTGCAATACCCTCTGGCTGCATTTCATAGATTTAAAGAGTTTAAATTGAAAGTTTCAGCTTTCAAATGGTATGTCTTATGTGATCATTTCATTTTGTAGAATACCTCCTCTGGAAACCAGACACCATGCTGTGTGCTTCCTTCAAGAACTGATAGGACAAATGCAGCTGTTGCATATCCCACTGATCTGATAGAATCATTCAGCATTAGTTAGTATAGTGATGGCTGATTCTGATATTAAATTTAAAGGTTATGGATATCATTAAACAAAATTCATGGCTTACTACAAACTTTGAATCAGTAGAAGAATGACTAAGCTCTTTAACTGTACATTAGTTGATATATATGTTAAAATTAATATTCTTATGAGCTGGACACTACCATCTGGCCTAGGGTTACGTGAATCTGCCCACAAAATTGCCTATCCCAAAAAAGAAATGTTGATAAATTTTGTCATATGCATGTGCAAACCAAGCAAGGATGAGGAATCATGATGTGGAAAGAATGATACAGTAATTAACGTGCTCCAACAGCTAGTTCTCATTGTCAAGATGCGAAGGCAAAAGATTATGGCAGTGATATAGGACCAAGCTTCTTAAAACAAGCTAGAGAAAGTATTCTTGATCAATATTATCCAGATAAAAATTACAACTTTCCTCAGAGAAAATTTATATATCTAAAGTGATTCAGTGCGGTCAGTAATATAAACGTCATCTGAAGTGATCCCTGTAGCCAAAAAGCTCTGCCCAAGAAACTTCTGCATTTGGTCATATATAAAATAGAATATCAGCAAATCCTTGAGTTCTTAATTAAGACATACTAGTCCTTCTCTCTCTCTCTCACACACACACAAAAAAAAAAAAAAGAAGAGAAAATACTTAAAAATCCAACTGTTTGCATAAACTCGTCCTTCATATTAGTCAAAGCGTCAAATGTTTTGGTAGGTGATGCACTGATGAACTATCACACGCCAGACAGAAAGCGGGAAATGTTAAGTTGCAGACTGTGCTGGTCCAAGCGGGGCTCAGAATGCTATGTTGATGATTATCTTTGGGCAAATGACTGCATAATTATATGGTAGGTTATACAGACTTGAAATTATTTACTTGGTTTTACCATTTATCTTTGAAAATTGTGACACTAGCGTATCTATAAATTATCTGTCATACAAAATATATCATTATAGAAAAAATATATACAAACGAGCTCTAAAGTAAATAATAGGGAGATCTGGATACCATATTTTAGGATGAAAGTGTGCTTGCAGATGCTGAAACTTACACTGAAAGGTTTTTGTGTGTGAATAAACCAAGAGCACTCCGTCCATTTGAGCACTCCAAGTCTACCTGTACAATATAGATTAATTTTGATAGCTTCCGTACAATTCTAGCAGAAAGAAGCATACCGAACATCCACCCAGTAACAAACGCATTCACACTCCCTGCCAAAGATCTTGCATTTGCTGTAACTACTAACCCTTATGGATACACGCTGTCCTGCAATGCCATCAATGGCCCGCACGAAAGGGTCGAAGAGTTGAACTAACCTTTGAACTTTACTTTTATCTCGCAGAATATCCTGCAGAAAGCAATTATATTAGCTAGATGTACTCATCACAGGTAGCACTGTTGCTCTATCATAAATACAATATATTTCTTTAGTTATGACCAAGTGAAAGTGGCAAATATTTATATTTATGAGTTATACCAATAATAGGTTTTTGTTCATTTAGATCTGACAGTTAGAATTGGCACTATGAGGAGGACATCCCGTATACAATTTTTAATTTAAAGATATTTCACATAAAACAATGACATGATAATAGTTAAGAATGCATGAGCGTACAGCAGGAATGAAATTTGCAATAGCTTCCATTCCCCAGTTCCAGAAGAATGGGGATGTGCCAAATCGAGCACTGACGGTCGGGATACCTAAAATCTCATGAGCACTTCTGACTTCAGGCAAGTTCCTGAAAAATTTTCTCAAGTAAAATTTAGATGAAAAGAACCAACACTTCAGGGCTAAGCATGATGCTTGATAGGAGAATTAATAGCGAAATTGGCATTTAATGAGGGCATCATCAAATTAAATTATAGTTATTCTGTTTCACATAGATTTAAGTTGCCTTGAAGGTCAAAGAGAGAGCACAAATTCGTTGGTACAGTGAAGCATGTAAACTAGAGACATTGCTGGCCAATATAAGAATTATCTAAATGCAATTTCTTATGTAGAGAATTGTTTTTGTATTTGATATACCAGGCCATGTGTGACTGTTTTTTGGATTCAATATCCCAGTCTTTGATGCTTATATTAAATTAAGTGCAAGAAAATTCTCTACTGATATTTTAGAAGTTGCCTCGCAGGATAATTACCTAGCAGGTGAAGGGTATCTGAAAAGGTATGGAACATATATTTTGTCAAACAGCAAAAGATGCATGAATTGCTAAGAATTACTGTTTATCTCCAAGATGAACAAAAGATGAGCAAGCATGACATAAAAATACTTCTGAAAATGTTGGACGATCCGGAGCAACCTAAGATTTGTTGTGGTGACTGAAGTTCATATTTGATCAAACAGCAAAAGATGCATTGAATTTCTAAGAATTACCATTTACCCACAAGATGCACTAAACATGGGCAAGCGTAACCAAAGATACTTCTGAAAATGTCAAAAATGATCCAGAATAGACTAAGATTTGTTGTAACTAGTGAAATGCCTTGGTAGATTCTTAAGCATAAATGAAAATGGTAACTATCTGGACATACATACATCATTACAAGAATTTAAAAACCTGCTGTCCTATTTGCAATTGATCAAAAGACAAATTTTTAAGGAATTTAGACTTCTAGACTTCCTAACCCAACTTCCAAAGCATCTCTTCGTTTGCACATATATGAAGAAATATTAAATGAGTAAGAGATAAAGACCAAAAGGATGTCCAGATACTATTATTTACGGGGTTCAAAGCTTATGCAGTCTCAAACCATGATCTTAAGGTGCAGACATGGTAAAATTATATGTTGGATTGTGCCATGTAGAAGAATCCATGTATTGTTCTTTGCAAATTAATGCGTAACATATTTGTCACAAATTACTTGGAAAAATTGCCTTAAGAATCTTTATTGTACTTACAACAAGTATACGTCTCTTTTCCCGATCCCTTTTCCAAAGTCAATATTGAGCCCTCCACTATATGGTTTTAATTTGATCTTTTCTCCTGATTAAACAGTTGAGTGCCTCAATTAAGGTTTGCTTTAAGAGGTATGTGGTTATAGCTCATATATATAGTAGGGTACTTGCAAACTGACCTTTATTATAAGCAATAACATCCTCCCCAGCAGCAAAAAACTTGTTGCCAATATAGTTGGACCAGCACCACCAGAACCTCCAGTGTAGTAGTAGAATCTGAAGATCCCATATTAGCAAGGCAGGCATTTCAAATAGATTAATTATAAAGTGATCATTACCATATATCCAGTTTTATGACAGATTGATGTATTTAACCGAAGTACAGCAATTTTAAGCTTATGTAGTTTAGATTGCTGAACAAGACATTCTGTTAAGGAACAATGAATACATATGAAGGCTGTGATGCATGAGTTGAGCAATAGTGAAGGCAGTTTAAAGAGTCATTTACTTTTATACTGAAGCTCTGAAGCCAGTCAAAAGCTAAGCTTCCATAGGAAAGTCTCCCTATTCACTAGTACTTAAATAAGTACATTAATTGGCATGAGTAAGAAAAAGTGCAAAAAGTTATCCTTTATTGCCTAATGAAAAAAAAAAGGCAGAGAGTAAGTAATCAATTCACTAATAGGAACAGTCATCTAGATGAGGTGTACCATATTTATGACATTAAAGTGCATCTTATTAATCTAACAAAACGTGTATTTCATCACACACCATATATTTGAGGGCATGTGATTGTGTCTTTGAGACTCTGACCTTCATCACATTCAACACTTTGCATAAGTGCTTGGGAAATAAATTTTATATTAGTAAATTTATTTTACTGGCATTTATAATAAAGATGTTCTTTTTAAATGTCTTTAAAGATAACATGTTAATACTCAGTCTTTCTTTGTAGAATAATTAAGTATGTGATAATAAATTAGCACTGAAGTTTTAGATATGTAAACTAATGGAAGAGATTGCTTTAACTTAAGAATTAATAGACAAAACACCAATTGTAATTGTTTTTGTTAATAATATTGATAGAACAGGCAGGAGGTTTTCTTTTAAAAGCAAAAATGTACTCTTTTGCCTCTTTCCTATATGTTTTACTATCCAGGAGTTACTCACACAATTCCTGTTCTGGTTGTTCCATTTCACATCACTTGTATCTAAGACTAACCTTAACCTCTCTGGCTCACCAGCATTTTCATTTTTGGCAGAGCGCACTAGTTCAGCTGCCATAACTGTAAGCAAGTGGCATTAAAAAAATCAGTAAATAATATATTAACTGGAATGGAAGCTCAGATGGCAACTTTATGAAGAACCAGATTGTATAAAATTAGCAACATTAGATATTAAAGAACATGACAAAGGGCTTCATACCTGGAAACTATAAAATAAATTATTTTTCATCTGCTTCAAAATCTTGTAGAATGATATGGATGAGCAAGAACACAGAATTCAAAATATGAAATGTAAAAGTATTTTTCATTAGCTTATCTTAGAAATGCTTTCAGAAAAATACATGTTGATTTTCTGAAATGAATGTTTATAGAACTTGCCAAAAGCATACATGCATAGTCACAGGTTTCTGGCCCTCATGGTCCTCAATAAGCAAATATGTTGTTTTTTCGTAAAATCATATGTTATAAAATTTCAACAATTTAATCATAGATGATATTGATTATTGAAACAAAAAGAAAAGAAAAGAAATAGCCAAAATACATAGTTACAGATAAGATTCCGAAAAACCAAAACATTAGGTTATAATTGGCATGGGATATCATCACCAAAACAAAAATCTGCAGGATGGAAAATATAGTAGAGCAATAAAAAGAGTAGAGGAATAAACAAGTTCTACATTTGAATTGATGCTACTTAAAGAAATCTAACAATAACCTAATGAAACAACCTAGTCTAGTTTGAGGCATCAAACTTTCATCTGATTGGCATGCCTAAAAACTAATATGAAAGCGAAATAACACTCTGAAAAAGTACAGTTGCATTATTTTTATATTAAACTAAAGCCCAACCGGATGATTTGAGAGGATCCTTCAACTCATTTGAACTTTTTTGCCTTATAATTGAGCCATGGTCGGAATTCCAGAACTCTGTTAAATGCAGCTCATAGATACTCTCGAAATCATTCATTTCAGCATATAAAAGCTCAAATTCATCTACCTAACCTTAGCTGCCAGATTTGAGGGGAGGGGCAGGTGTAGGTGTTAGGAAGTGGATATTTAAAGAACACTTTAAGACATACTCAGAAAGCGGGTGTTTGTTCATGATTCCAGAGAAATTTTGAAGCGGCTATGCTACCCTAGGTAAAGGATTCTGGCTACTGATGCCCAAATTTCTCAAACTCTCCATGTTGCTATAAATATTTCAGAATTCAGTTTGACATATCAACCCATCTTTTATATTGAGTCTTGTTTCGGAGCCAACAAACAAATTACTCCAGGCATAAAATTTGTCTAATTTGATCCTTTTAGCATAATATATATATAATAATATTTCAGAACCACCCACCCTTTTTTTTGAAGTTTCAGACAGCAACATAAATTAACAATTTAACGTGCCTTCAACTGGCAAGAGGTAGGTCTTTCCTTCTAAAATACTTAGTTATCATTCAATCTAGTCAAAGACTACTGTGCCAAATAAACATGTGTATATTTCACAGTTCAAACTTCCAGATGTTCAGAGTCAGCTTCAAATGTTAGTTATGTTCAAGTGGACAGATGAGATGAACAAAGGCCAGAAGAGGAACCAGGGCAAGAAATTCCTTTAACATACTAGGCAGTAGATATCAAGTACTAGAGAAAAAACAGTATCTTGAGATGCATAATCTTTAGGCAATAACAAAAGTAAGATGCGTAAAGTGACACCATTGCTAACTCCAGGATAAATTCCACCAGTTGTTATCGCTGGAATGCCAGCAGCTACTGCCTTTTTATGAAAACATTTTGCTCTTCGTGCATAGTCTGTATCATCACAAACATCTACATATGCTGTCTGCTCAACAAGAACAGTACTTGTGTGAGGACAATTCCACCACAGAATTTGTGATATTTAAGAAAAGAAGTCAAGACGTACTTTAGTAGAGATTGCAGCTTCCAAGACTGTGCACTTCTCTGCACGCTGAAAGGCCAGCTGCATGAAACACTAGATCCACACCTGAAGGTAAAAATAATGTGGTTAGTGGTTACAACCATCATAGTATTCACAGATGTCATCTATAAAAAAATTTCAATATATGTATGAAAGAATAACATATGAAGATACAAAGAAGTATTCACTTACATGTATACATGAAGCTGTCCGAGGTAATTTTATAATAAAAGGTTAAACACTTAAAATAAATCACGCACCTTCTAAAGCTGCTTCCATCATTTTGCATTGTTAATGTTAAGTTCAACAAACTCAAAATTTTCACCAAGTGTGGAGACTAGCTCAGCACCTCTCTCCCTAACAAATGGTAACATATACATCATAAAATCTAATAGATGTGTTGGAAAAAAATGAAAATTTCAAACAAATTGCAAGTCACACATATCTAAAGTGCTCTAATGTATATGAAAATCTCATCAGCTTTACATGTGACTGCTCTCTCTCTCTCTCTCTCTCTCTCCATCTTATGTTTAATCAATATGATCGAATCGGAGCCAACTGCTAATCCATCATTTAAAATCTTAGTTAATTAAAAATCAGTAGTTGGTTGTGAGCATACAGAAGGGAAGTCTACAGAAACCTACTTTGTGCAATCAGATGGTTATTTGGCAGCTTAAATGGTAGCACTTATTGGTGCCCAAATACATTTAAGAAGAAAAAGTAGGTGCATTTGTATTGAAATCGAGTCTGAAACGTTGTACAAATAGGTGTACAGATGCCAATCTCAACATGCTAAGAAAAGAAAAGAAAAGAAAAATGATATCTCATGCTTGAGCTATTAATGATACAATAGGAATTTAACATGTATTGAATTAATCAATTCCAAAGATGTTTTCCATATGTCATGATGTTTCCATGGAGAGATCCATGAAGATCCAAGCTACCTTTCGGTAAGAATTGATCAAGGTTTCAGAGGCCATTTAGGATGAGTCTTATTTTAATACACCAACTTCATTTAGTTCCTCAGTTGAAATAAGTTTGCTGGTCTATATGCCTGTATCCATTCACCTCCAATATCAAGTATCATTATCATTAAGTTAAGCATTTGGCATGATGCTAATCCAATTATTATTTAAGAAAAAATAGCACGTACTTGGAGATTAGCCAAATCTCCCATCAAACGAGAAGAAAAATAAGAACCTACACGATTGGGGTCTCTTTACAGAACATAAAAGAGTTAAAGAAAGAAAGCCGCGAAGATATAGAAGAACGGCAAGTGGCAGCAAGAAAAGAAAGAGAGCAATGTAAGAGAAAGAGAGCCATTAGAATTTCTTAACAGAAAAATATCAAATTCTTAAGTTTAGATTTCAAATGCCATAAATTAGGCCACAATGATAATGTTGACCTATGACTGTTGCACTGAAGACAGATGACAAGATTCCCCAAAAAAAGATACCAACAACTACCAAACTTTTTCACTTCAATGAAAGATAAATTTCCTAAAAAATGTCATCAAATCATCAAGATGGTGAGGAGGATAAGGTGGGACCTATTTCTTCCAGCGATAAGGATTTGGAGGGAGGGACAGAGCTTGGAAAGAGCAGTGGCGGTGGAGCCACCGACCCTCCCGGTTCCTCCCAAGATGAGGACCCGAGATTTCCCGGGGTTCCCTCCGCTCCCGCCATTTTTGACGAGGGAGGCAGCGACCGAGGGTTTCGAAAAATGGAGGGAAGCTCGCGCCATATCGACCTCCTCTCTTTCTCTCTCCCTCCCCGAGTAGCGGCAGCTTATCTATTTCTTGCTTGGATTCGCTTCAATCGAACAGAATAAGGAACGTGGCACCCCTTGTTGGCCTGCGAAAAATAATGGAACCGCTATCCGTTGGCCAGTGGTTGCCAGCAAGCGCCGATATCCATCCGAAACCGTTACTTGCAATTGTACGGTAAGCCGAACCTGATAGATGCGTAATAGAGCCGAGCTTTATCGAGCTTGGTGCTGATCAAGCGTCATCTTTTATATATATATATCAAAACGGACTGTTTGACACGTGGGACTTCAAGAGAAGGGAGAAGAAGCCACGTGGATTAAAAAAAAATACAAAATCCTGATCACCGTTAAATGGCTGAATGACGAAGGATTTGAAAGATTTTTGAAGGAAAAAAGAAGCGTCATCGCAGAGATCGGAGACTACCTTTCTCTCCGATTGTTGAAATTGCCGCGCTTCACCACTCGATGGAGAACTCCGGCTGTCGCATCAGTGTCGAGACTCCTGCGAGCAGTCCTCCGATGCCACCCGATCGAGATCTTTTTGAGCAACCCGACAACATCCCCCACCCCCCCGTTGAGACCCTCTAAGTCCATCTCTCTGAGTGTCCTTTTCCATTGATTTTTTTTTTCCATTTCATTTCATTCTTTCTTCGAAGATCTGTGGGGAAGGAGAGCACCTGAGGGAGATCGGAGGGGTTTCTCAGGTTCCGATTGGGTTTTTTCTCAACATATGGGATTTTGGGCGAGTTGTGGTAGTCTGAGTAGGTCCCTGATTGAGACTTCTAAGGAAAAAAATAGAGGGTAAAGTGAAAGGTAAGATCTTTCCATTGATTTTTTTTCATTTTCATTTCATTTCATTTTCTTCTTTGGAGATCTATGGAGAAGGAGAGCACCTGACGGAGATCAAAGTGGTTTCTCAAGTTTCGATTGATTTCTTGATAGAAATAGGGATGGCAAACGGATCGGATCGGTCATAAACGGATCGGGTCATAAACAGCTCGGATCATAAAATGATCAATCCAAATCCGACCTGTTTATTAAACGGGTCAAAAATTCAAACCTGAACCCAACCTATTTATTAAACAGGTAACCAACCCGATCTGTTTAATCCGTTTATTAAATGGGTCAAATTTGGTTAAACGAGTTAAACAGGTTAAACGGATCAAGTTAAATGGGTCAGAAACAAATTAAACAGGTTTTAAACATGTTAAATGGATCTTAAATGGATAAAATAGATTAAACATGTCGGGTTAAATAAGTTAGAAATAGGTTAAACAGGTTAAACAGGTTAAATGGATTATCTGACTCAATCCAACCTAAATATTAAATGGGTTAAACGGGTCAGATATCTAAAATCCATATCCGATCCAATTATTAAACGGGTTAAATGGGTCGACCCATTTATGATCCGAACCCGTTTAGCCTAAATCCAAACCTGTTTATGACGGATCAAACATGAGTCGGGTTGGCGGGTCGAGTCATATTTTGCCAGCTCTAGATAGAAGCATGATGTTAATGAAGGACATATTTTTGATTAAATGCTTGTGAGATGTAGCAAGGATCCTGTTAGTTGGAATATAATCGAACAAGATGGGACTCGGCTATTCTTCTTTCCTTTGGTACCACATGCAATTCGACCCTCTCACACTGACAAGATGGCCCAACTTTTGAGAACATAAAGAATGGGTTAAGGTAACTAGTTAACATTGTTCTTCTTTATTTGGTAGGAGGAGAATTAGAAAACTCCAATAGCCTTAGTAATACATTGTGGTCAACGAAATTAAAATTTTAATTTTAATCGATAGATCAGCTACAATGGAGTTTAATTTACTTTTCTCTCCTTTCTTATACGATGTTTATGTATATTAATCAGCAACACAACTATCATAATTATATCAGTACAAGTTACTATAATATTTCATGTAGATGGCGTAACAGCTAGCTTTGCTTTCCATGACAAGTAAAGATTTTTATACTGAAGCTGATGGGTTGAACATTTTGATCAACTACTATAGATTTTAGTTATCAATGAGGTGCATCTATATCCTCCTACTATAGAATAGATAATGCTAACAATAGTTCTGATGTTGATGATTATGTATACCAACATTAAAATCGTTGTTATCCTTTGATTCTTTTGTGTATAATTGCATTACGAATAAGGAAAGATAGTGAATATGCAGGACATCATAATCAAGATCTCCAATTTTGTCATCGATGATAAAAGTCGCATTCCATGCATCGCATAGGGTTCTAAGCTAGTTTAAATTAGTTTCGAGATTAAGCTCTAAATTCAAGCTTAATTTGTTAACTTAGTTTCGATCCATATATGTTTGAATTAAGCTCAATTCGAGCAATCTCGCTTTAGATTTGTTTTACATCTAATTGATTCTATAATTTTTTTTGGTAAGCATTGATTCTATAATTTTTGAAAATATTGATTAAATCCTTGATTCAAAGATCTATTTTCTACATAATATGCATATGATACAGATATATTCGGGCTTTGTTGAGCTAAGCTTGACAAGATGGGTCAATTTTGGCCCCAGTTTGAAATTAGTTTCAATCCCCCTTTGTTTTTTGTTAGTTCGAGTTTAGTTTTTATTTTTAAGCTTGGAACCAAGATTACAAAACTAGAGTAAAGCTCAACATACTTAGACTATTTAGTGGCCTAACATTGACATGGATGAGTAATGTTATGAGAGCTCATGCTGTATGTACATGAACAATTTCTTACCATAAGAAATCGAAGAATTTATGCAACTCGCAGGATTTATTACATTTGTTGATCCAATGAGCTTTTCATCTACACATGACGAGCACTATAAAGTATCTTGTAAGGGCCTCCTTAGCATCACTTCTGTTTTTACTAGCTTAGAATCCCATAGGATGCGTGGGATGCAATTTTTATCATCAATGACGAAATTGGAGACCTTAATTATAATGTTTATATGTTCACTATTTTCCTTATTCGTATTGAAATTATACACAAAAGAATCAAAGGATAACAACAATTTTAATGTTGATATACATAATCATTAACATTAGAGCTATTGTTAGCATTATTTATTCTATAGTAGCAGGATATATATGCACCTCATTGATAACTAAAGATTACAGTAGTCGATCAAAGTGTTCAACCTATCAGCTTCAGTGTAAAAATTTTACTTGTCATGGAAAGCAAAGCTAGTTATTACGCCATCTACATGAAATATTATAGTAACTTGTACTAATACAAATATGATAGTTCTACTGCTGATTAACATACGTAAACATTACATAAAAAGGGAGAAAAGCAAAATTAAACTCCATTGTCCCTAATCTCTCGATTAAAATTAAATTTTAAATGGATATATACTGACAATCTAAATGGCCTAATTTTTCTAATTTCATTGATCACAATGTATTACTAAGGCTATTGAAGTTTTCTAATTCTCCTCCACCAAATAAAAAGAAACAGTGTTAACTTGTTATCTTAATCCATTCTTTATGTTCTCAAAGGAAGAAGAATAGCTGAGTCCCACCTTTTTCGATTATCTTCCAACTAACCGAGTCCTTGCTACATCTCACAAGCATTTTATCAAAAACATGTCCTTCATTAACATCATGCTTCTACCAATAAAACAACTGGAACCTAAGAAACCCCTCCGATCTCCCTCAAGTGCTCTCCTTCCCCACAGATCTTCGGAGAAGAAATGAAATGAAATGAAAAAAAATCAATGGAAAAGGTCTTACCTTCACTTTTTCTCTATTTTTCTCTCAGAAGTCTCAATCAGGGACTAACTCACACCGCCACAACTCGCTCAAAATCCCATATGCTAAGAAAAACCCAACCGGAACCTGAGAAACCCCTCTGATCTCCCTCAAGTGCTCTCCTTCCCCACAGATCTTCGAAGAAAAGAATGAAATGAAATGGAAAAAAAATCTATGGAAAAGGATGCTCAGAGAGATGGGGCTCAGGGGGGGGGTTGTCAGGTTGCTCGAAGGGATCTTGATCGGGTGGCATCGGAGGGCTACTGCAG
The DNA here is from genome assembly GCA_000441515.1 of Elaeis oleifera. Lineage (NCBI taxonomy): Eukaryota > Viridiplantae > Streptophyta > Magnoliopsida > Arecales > Arecaceae > Elaeis > Elaeis oleifera. The sequence goes on from KE504930.1 coordinate 577,469, forward strand.
GGGTCTCGATGCCGGTGTGACAACCGGAGTTCTCCGTCGAGTGGTGAAGCATAGCGATTTTAGCAGCAGGGGAGGAAGGTAGTCTCGAGTCTCCATGGTGATGCTTCCCCCCTTCAACACCCTTCAAATCCCTCATCATTCAGCCATGAAGCGATGGCTAGGGTTTTGTGATTTTTTTATCCATGTGGCTTCTTCTCCCTTCTCCTGAAGTCTCACATGTCAAATGGAGGCTTCTCAACGGAGAAGTCTCTATTTAATATATATATATATATATACATATATTAGATTTTTATAAATATAATTATAGAAATCAAGATAATAAATATGTTTGGTACTTCTGCTTTTATTTTTATTTTCAAAAGTTATTTTATTATCAAAAAATAAAATAAGAAAATTCTTCTTACTTTGATTTTTTTTGATACAAGCAGTTGATCATATGATTCTAGTGTGAATATAATCCAAAAAGTCAAAAACAAATGATCCTGTAAGGTCTATGGGCATGCCTCATCTTGTCACTAGCTTTAATCACCAGTGTGTTCAGTGACGTAAGAAGCTATCCAGTTTGCCGCTCTATTCACCTCTCGAAAGACATGTCAAATAAACACCACGACAGATAGACAAAGCGATGTTCAGATGTCATGGAGAAGTGAATGGGCCTTCAGCTATCTTGTGTCATCTCAAATCCAGCCGATAATGATTGTCAAGTCATCCTCAATGTAAATCCTCTTCGTCCACAACTTTTGTATGGCACAGATAATGCCCGTCTAGATGGCTCGAAGCTTAGCTCCCAGAATTGAAGGCTTAAATAGATATGAGCTTCCAGCTGCAAGCAATTTTGCATCTAGACCCTGGATGATAAAGCCAGCACCACCCATACCATCTCTAACGCGGCCATCAAAGTTGACCTTGACAAACTCCAAAGAAGGGGACTCCCAGAAATAAAGATGACCCTTCAGTTTGCTGCAGTAGTAGCATCGGAGTCCCAAGGCTCGAAGTCGTCAAAGGATGGACTGACAGCAACAAAACGATAGTATTCCGTAGCCAAGCACAAAGCTCTCTCCAATACCCGATGAGCAAGTACCATCTTGACATCGAAGATCAGACTGTTCCTGGATAACCAGATCTGATAAACGACATATGCCAACTTCCCTCCAAATATAGGTCAACTCTCCACCTGTACTCCAATGAATCATATCCAAAAAGGAGTCCAGCTAGGGCCATCATTGGCCTCCCAATGCTGCATCCTATCCTCCTCCAAATCAATCTCACTCTTGATCAGCCTAGGAAGGCATGCTCCATATACTCCTTCTCCAACCTATGGACTGGGCAGGAGGTCGGAAGATGTTGAAAATATATCCTAAAGCCAATCATCTAGGTCGTAGATGATTGTGCTCTATACAAGTATATGAATTATAAAATGATAAATGTTATTTGATAAATTCATCATAAGAAATATATCTTCCAAAATAGAACTCATATGTTATGATAAAGTCTTTAGAACTACTACTATCAAAATGATAAGAAAATTTATCGTATGATTTTAAATCCTGCTCACGATCAAATGATATAATTATTACAAGAATGATAATTGTATCGAGTGTAGGTTGTTGTATGCCATTTTAGTTGGTTGTCCTCTTAACCAAGACATGTGGTGATATGGGCATGGCATACGGATGATATGTAGGAGTATATTTCACTGAGTGTGACCATTTTCGGAGTACTTTACTGTCAAGGACTGCTCTGATGGGATATGGATATATGTCCCTCTGATCTGAGACTGCCTTGGTAACTTGTAAGCAAATCACTGTGCTTTGGTACCAGACTATCTGAATTTTAATTCGATGATGAAAGTTTTTGGATACAGTCAAGTACTTGTGAAGTTTGAGTGCGAGTCAAAATGAGATTGACCGCTTTAAGTAAAATTAGAGATGATGCATCATTGTGTTTCAATTTAGCAAAACTTTGATCAAAGTAATCCTAATGAGGAGTCAGAATTTTTAAGATTGAGACACAATGTGGACCACTCTTCTTGGGTTGACAGTTTAACCCTTAGTCGTTCTTGAGCATCAAGTATCCAAGGGATCAATTATACGATAACTATATCCGTACGGATTCTAGAGTGTTGCTGGGCATACATTCAGCCTATCCGGATGTCGGATCTCATTGCTAGATGGATACATCGATTAGTACAAAAATTATTCTTGTGCTACCGACTTAGGTTTGAACCTATAGGGTCACGCACATAGAAGTACCTGTCTGATCAAATAGCTGATCGACGATTATGAATCATTGAAGGGTTTAATTATTAATTTGATTGATGATTAATCTTATGTAAAGATTGTAATAAATTATTACTAATGATTAATAAATTAAAAAATAATTAATTAATAATATAATTATTAGTTGGCTCAATTTGATTGAGCAATGGAGATTGGAATAGATCTAATTGAATTGGATTCAATTAGATTGATTTTGGATTGATTGGATTCATCAATAACAGCTTGTTCCAATTGATCTTAAGGATGCATGAATATGATTTAATTATTTTTATATAGGCTTGGATTGGATCTAACCC